>JAVYIG010003130.1:175000-209585 GCA_035222895.1 Strongylocentrotus droebachiensis | reverse complement strand
CGATAAACTTCATCCTTTTTCAGCATATCCAGTATTCGTGATTTAAAAGAAAATATTTTACTGATATACTGCAGGAAATCATATCTTGTTACAGCCTACAGGAAGCATAAAAAACTACTTGCCTCTATCAAAATTAGAAGACAAATAGTTCGATACAATCAATCTTATCCCGACGTTGGCCCACGATACAAAACATCGATGATATCATGGAATTAGTTGTATTATTATATAGACAGAGCGATGTCGTTCGTTTTACAAGAAACTCGACACCAATGCAACGAGGATGGCTCATACTTCGACAATCATTGAAATGGTTATCTTTTATACTCCTTTATCTTATTTTTCGACATTTAGTTTAGATCAACTACGTTCCATGATTTATAACGAATTTCCACCACGGCCCATAATCCCGGTAAGATTGATGGCCCATTCAAGAAGTATAAATCATAGAGCAGTTGAACTTTACCCTTATTATTAAAACTCATAAATCAGTGCACTCCTTTCCTCATTGTCATATTTTGTGTCCCATCCTCCTGCCTCTTCAATTATCTCGCCACTTCTCTCCACCTTTTTCCTTCGTTTTTGGTCATTATCTTTTCCTTCTACCTGTCTATCCTTAAAGATATTAATCATTCGTTGTGTGTTATTTTTATCAAGATAATTCATTAAACCCCTCCCCATCAATTCTCTCTTGTATTGTCTTGCATCCACCTCCTCTTTCTCTCTCTCTCTCGCTCTCTCTCTTACTTTCTCTACGTTACATACAGATCCTGATTTGGTATCTCTTTCTACCTCTGTCTCTCATTATACATCTAGACAAATTTAAATCTATGTTCCTTCCACTTTGTTCAGCTTTCCCCTCCCCCCCCCCCTCTCTCTCTCTGTCTCTCTCTTTGTCTCACCACCTCCCTGTCTCTCTCCGTCATATCAAGAAGTTACACTCCCTCGTGATTATCTGTAGTCCCATCCCCCTCTTTTCGTTTATGATCTTCATGCCGCCATCGAATATAATGATTTATTATGGCTGTACTCAGGTGATAACGTAAAAAAAAGAGATAATAGTATAAATCATTCATGGCGACTTGTTTCCAAGATAAATAGAGCACATGTCAACCTTGCACCGATCATTAATATTACCTCGTTGATGGGGGGTGGGGGTGGGGTGGGAGGAGGGTTGGGCAAGGTAGTCTGCAAGCATAGACTCTAATTTGAAACTTTAACATAAATTCTAAAGACTAAATGAGTCTAGCTCATTTAGACTCTGGCAGCTAAAGTACAGTGTCCATGAGTACAGAGTCTATGCAGTATGCCGTCTTTGTAGTCTCGAGGTGCAGACATTGTGAAGCACAGCACCTGACAAGGGTTTGTGCAGGCCTGCAAACTAGGAACATGGGACCGCCCCCTCCAGGCGCGTACGCAGGATTTTTTCAAGGGGGGGTTTTAACATTTATAAATCGGGCCGAAAATTTCGCAACGACTCAGCCAGCCGCTGAATAAGCGGGGGGGGGGGGGGGGGGGGGGGGGGGGGGGGGGGGGGGGGGGTAAGATGACACTTTTTTTTTGGTCATGAAATTTGAAAATTTGACATTTGGCTCCGTTGGGGGGGGGGGGTAAGGTCACCTTTTTAGGTCAGCCATGGAAATATTTTTTTTTTATTTTTTTTTTATTTAATAATTACAACAACAACAACAACAACAACAAAAATCCAAAAGGGGGGTTTTATTAGGGGGGTTATGGGGGGGGGGGGGGGGGGTTTACACACATAAAAATACCAAAGGGGGGGGTTTAACCCCCCAAACCCCCCCCCCCCCCCCTGTGTACGTACCCTCTCGTCATGACCAACGCTAATTTAAGGGGGGGGGGGGTCAATGATGTTTTCAGATTATCAACGTACATTATCATTTCGATTTCCAAGCGTAATCGGGTTTTTACAGACATGTATCAATCAGATATTGATATGTTTACGCCTAGGAATCGACAATATTTAACATTACTTCTTGAAATCAAGACTTAATTTCGGTTTGTAGAAATCATGATATCAAAGGGTTGTGATCAATTATACAGTATCATGTAAAGCCTCACTTCCACAGCATCTCAACAAATTAGTAATTCTAGAACATTTTGCGTTTTCAAAGTGTAATTGGAATACGTTCGATACGCCAATAAGCATCATTATCATTCGACTGTAAATGTGAGATTTTCTATGTACACTGCCATTGCTAGGTGGGCGTCTTTTGAATAATCACCGAAGAGTAAGGGGATATTAAGAGCCGGATTGAGTTAATCTTTGCGAGTCGATCAGCGTCAGATCTTTGTTATCATTCCAGGATTCGATTTGATGGATTGGGGGAATATTATGGGATTGGGCTTCCCGCTCGAGTCCATCATTTATCAGCCTATTATGGAAGCGCATGCAGGAAGGGAAGGGGGGGGGGGGTGGGGAGGGGGGGATGGGGAGGGAGGTTGGTAGTTAAAGGGAAAGGGTGTAATTTAAAACTAAAACAAAAACATTAAAAACAATAATTTATTTAATTATGTATTTCATTTCCAAGCAAGATTATAACAAGACATAGAAAACATTACAGGTCGACAAAATGATATAACATTAACAGTATGATATTCATAAACAAACAACACCTCTCAGCTCAGTCCATCATTTATCATCGGGAGGGGGTGAGGTGGGGGTTGTAAGGGGGAAATAGTGATAATCACGGGGCAGAATCTTCCACGGAGGTGGGGAGACAGGCGTATGCAGGCAGACAGACCTCAGTGTACCATAGACCTGATACAAGTTGCATGGTATGGGGGGGGGGGGTAATCTTGGCTCCTTCCGTATGGCTGGATACGCCACTGTGGGTGTGTCTGCACATAAACATTGCGTGTGGAGTAATATTGCGAGCCAGGATCAAGTGCGAAATAAAGAATGAAGAAAAGAAATTCGAATACAGAAGAAAAACTTGATGGTGCCCTTAAAGGGATTGGGTATCTTTGTCTCAGATTCTGAAACAAAACCCTGGATTTAGCTCATGCTGCACTGTAAGTTATAAACCTTTAGGTCAGCCAGGAACCCCATGACTTTTACAAGCCGATCGCCAGTCTAATTATCAAGATATTAATGATTGGAAATCGAAATTTCAAAAACTGTTTTCCTAACGGTTTTTATAACACTACAGCCCATTGGGGGAAATGAGTATGGTAAAACCGGTCACTCAAAGATTTTTACTTTTTTGAGGCACTTCATGATCATTTTGAAGCGCAATTTCTTTATTGCTTCAATATTACACCATATCACAGACACTGAAGACACGTAGGGTCATGCATCTCAGATTTAACATTATTGAACGATGCCTTTAAGAAATTTTACTTTCCTCACCTGTCTTCCCCTTTTTGTGTGTTTGAAGTTTATTATCCAAACAAAAGTACATCAATATAATTGATGAATTTTATTGATCAATATGAATAAAATTATCCATAGCATTCAGCTTATTAGCCCATGTAAAGACCATCATCTGCCAACGAACCACATATTTTTTCGGGCACATGGGACTAAATGAACCTTTTTCCGAGAGGCAACTAGTCATCAAGCGCAATAAATTAAAAGCGATGAAGTTTACTGCCACTGTCATTGTCATGTCTTCCCAATATCTGTCACATAAAACCACAGCGGGAGGCATCCTGATCATGAAGAAAAGACAGAAATACAACCAAAAGAAAACGGAGAAATGATGAGCCAAGTATTTATTCTATCCCCTTCTCGAGCCGTTCGCGTTCCGACCCGCCTGTCAGGTTTTAATGCCGTGAAAATGGCGCTGAGTGAGTGATGAGCTTTGAATCATTAATACTTTATCATTAAAGGCGAGATTGCTTTCTACCCAGTCTACCGCTATATAAACTTGTATGAGCACCAAGTCGAGAGTGTTATTCATCTTCATAATTCTCATTTCATATTCCATCTTTTACGAATGAAAAAAAAGAAAAAAGAAGGACGTTGAGGGGGGGGGGGGGGGCTTTGTGATTATTATGGATGACAAATGGGGGGGGGGGAGGTATAACCTGGAATTACATGAAATGGTAATTCAACGCGGATGCATATCAATCTTTCCAGGAAGGAAATACGGTCGAGTTGGTACGAGAGGCGAATGACTTTGTAACGATAAAGTGGTGTACTGCCCCATTTTTATCTTGCGCTTCAAAATGCTTGTTCGAATTGGCGATCCGCTATTAAAATCTAGAGGGGACAAAATCGACCGATGTGAGAATTTGCCTGAATATCATGGGTAAAAAAAATATAAAAATCAGTTATATCAGTTTGAGATAGATACAATGTTACTTCACATCATCTGTTGGTCTGATTTTCAATATGAATTTGTAACAGTTAGATGCATGAAGATCCTATAATTCTTTAGCCCGATTCATGTTATTTTGGTTCGATTAAAGGCATTGCTTGTACATCTGCATAATGTTGTTCATGTATAACTTAAATTTACAGTTTTCTATTAACAAAAATAAATATTTTCTTACTTGAAGGTATCATAAAAACACAATGCAACAGGTTCATTGTAAATATGAACAATTGAAAGAGGAAAAAAATAAATGAATTGAAATGAATTGAATCTAGAATATGGTTCCCTTTTTTGTTCGACGATGACGCAATCTCTTTCCTAGTATGACGTCATAATAGAGTGGTCACGCATCACTCAAGGGTGCTCTTCCCCCAACGGAAGGGGCCGGTCCCAGTCCGCCTACTACAACGGCACCGGTTGCCATCTGTGGGCGGTTAGGCGTTATGGAATAACAGACAACTAACTTTACATCATAACAATCCCGTCGCAGGAAAAGAATAAGTCGTAGAGAGAGAGAGACAGAGTGAGACAAGGGGAAGGGAGAGAGAGAAAATCTTGTCATGATCTTAAAGAGAAGTTGAAGGCTTGGTAGGTTTTGTAGCTTTCATGGTGCCTCTTGGAAGAAAAACTTGCATTAAAGCCCGTCTGTACTAGTTTGGCCAGGGGCAATTAGACCTCCCTGCAAGGTGGTTATCTCATGAAATCAGCTCTCAATTAACATAAGAAAAAGGGGATCACAGGGGACCAATTGCACCGATTAGGCATTGTTTGTTAATAGAGGGCGCAAGTAGCTTTAAGTAGTGCAGTGGGGCTTTAAGTTCAATCATCAAACCTCATTTCGATTCCGACCAACGAGGAGATTGTTTGTAGTGAACATTCAAACAAGAGGTCATCCCAGTAGATAGACAGTATACGAAACAGAAATTGACAAAAAATTTCACCAGACCCGACAGCCCAAGAGACCGACAAAAAAGAAACGCATCTGAAAACATAGAAAGGAAGACAGATCCACAAAGTTGATGAGACCGACAACCGATAAGACAGACAAAACATTGTAAAATATTGGGGAAGGTGGGAAAATGTCGGTCTCTTGGACTGTCATTCTAGTGAAGTCGGTCTCGTGAGCCCTCTGAAAACTAGTTAGAAGGTCTCGTGAGCCGTCGGTCTAGTGAAGTCTTAAATGAATTGCTAGGGTCAGGGGCGGCGATCCGGGGGACGGGGGGATCGACACGCCCCCGAAACGCCCCCCCCTCATTTTTGTAGTGGGGATCGTCCCCCCCCCCCCCCAGAAAATGCAAACAAAATGTATAGCAAATACTAAAGACTGCAACACACTTTTAGGCTCTGGAGGGCCCAAGAGTGCAGCGTTAAGACTAATACAAATGCAAAAATCTTCTCGCTCGGTCGCCACGCTCCCTCTCATATTTTCCTTCAAAATGTACAAGTAAATATTGTAGAGAATCTTGCATTTCGCTCCCCCCCCCCCCTCCCCCCTCCCCCGGTCATGAAAATAATTCGCCGCCCCTGCATGGGGTGTATTCTTTTAAAAGTTGTCACTGAGAGCCCAAGAGAATGAATCCTCCGGTGTCTAGGATCATGTCGGTCTTCTGCAGCTTCGGCCTCATAAATCTTCGGTCATTTACTCTGTCTTTGAATGTAGAATAAAGGGTTGGGGGGTTTATATTTGTCCGTATCCAATCGTACTTTAAAAAAAACGGCCTTTTGTTTATTTGGCAGAATCATAATCTATTTCCATTGTAATTGTGACATTTGCTATTACTGTGCAAGTTCAGAAAAGGTTCCATGACTTCATGTTAAATTGGGTCTAATTGAGACGAGGAGGAAGAGACTTGTCACCATTTTGAATGAACGATCTGTGAAGTTTGCTAAACTTTTCAACCTCTTCCTGGGTCAACGTTTTGTAAGAAACATAATGTTAAAGAGGCACCACCTCTGCTTGTTAAACAGTGACGTTTTGGACCAATAGGAAGCACGAGTGAAAACTTATCATACCAACTATCCGTTATAATCACTGGTCAATTTATTGTCGTGTTTTAATTCTATCAGAAAACCGAATGGCGCCAGTGTAGTCACTCAAAATAGGGTTATTATGAATAACTGACCTTACAACTGAGCAATTACCACGAACGGAACCGCACTTTGAACGTCAAGAAAATTTAGACAGCTGAGTGTCACCTCGTGGTAGCAAACAGATCGTGATGATCCTATCCTTTTGTTCTTCCTCTAATTTGAGATGCCCCCTAGGGGTTGGTATTATATGGAAAGAGAGGTTTTGTCAGATGGGCGGGAAAGAAAAAAGGAAAACACGGCGTTTCCTCGTATTATGCAGTCACAATTTACAACACTCGCCCTGCCTGTTTCTGTTGCTTTTTATTATTTAATCAGTTTTGTCCCTCTTTACCCCATTCACTTTTCATTTATTCTTACTGATTTTGTGATCAATATGACCTATTTGTGTGTACTGCCATTATTCGATGACTTTCTCTTTCTGTCTGTCAGTATCAACCACTCATTCTTTCTTTGTTACTGCCTCGTATACAAACTGTTGCTCCCGTACACTCTTTTCTTTCAATTTCATCACACTCTGCTTTGCCCCAGTTTTTATGAACCTGAACCCCTCATTCTTATTCAAAAATAATATGCTCAGTTTTCATCATTTTCATTTTGTGTGTATTTTCTTTAGAACTGTAGCACATTTTCATAATTCAAGTTCATTTCTTAAATGGTACCTACTTTTTGCCTTCAGTCCCAAAGAGAAACAACTAATTATGAAAAATTGCATTGTCATCGCTTTGTTACTTAGATCCACAAATCCACAATTTAGCAGAATCACTTTTCATTCGTATCTCACAGCTTTCAAGAATTTCTGTAGAGAATAGCTCGATCTACATTGCCTTTCATACAACCGTCATGACCGAAGGTCCTTGAGACCGAAGCAATGAGTCCCAACGTCAAGTAGACCATAATTATTTGGTTCAGAAGACTTTTAGTCTCATCGGCCAAAACTCTTCTAAGAATCGAGGTGTGTATGTATAAGAAACTAAATGTTGGTCTCATAAATATTCGGGTTTCGGTCTTCGGTCTCGTGAACAGTCTGAATAGTCAACGATTGGTAGGCGAGACCGACGGTTTCGTTCGCAATACTTCTTCTTGGTTCTCGTGTCTTGGACCTTGCTTTCTGGATATCAGGTCTTACGATCCTTTCGTGAGCTGGACTGTCCCTGTCCACATCAATCAGCGTTTTTTTTTTTTGTTATAAAGGAAATGTTACACTTGCAAAGGGAAAAATACAAACCAAACACAAGAAATAGAGGCTGCATGAGGGGGAGATGGTGTCACTCAGTCGGTTGCAGTTATGTTTATCCCCAACCAAAGACATCAGACACGCGCTTGAATTGTCGAAGAAGAAGAAAAAGAAGACGGTCCATCATCAGTGGTAACAAGAAGCGTTGTCATCATCAATCGGAAGTTGAGCTCGCCAGTACTTCTGGCCACAGTTCTCAAGGAAATCATCTAGCCATTGTTCTTGACAGAGCAGTGACAGTAATAGCGGGTAATTACTGCGTGTTTTATGCGCTCATTTGTCACCGTTAATCAGGGGATAGCGAACTGACTGGCTACAGAGAGATTCTTCTTCGTTTTTCCTCTTAGTTTAGTTTTTTTCAGTGTGTTCTTTTTTGTCGTCATAGATGAGCAAGAGATGTCGGGCGTGTAGATGATAATGTGTCCCCATCATGCATGGATGCTACGATGATTCATGGATGTGGGGTCATGTCAAGACATGGATACATGTTATTGACTTCGTGGAATATTAAAGACGCGATGAAAATGATGTTGAGAGATGAAACAAAACACCCTTAATAGCAGACACGATTATACCTAAAACATGTAACATATCTGCTGCATCTACAAATCACCTGGCAAAAATGATGGATACATCTGAACGGTTATACAGAAGTCGTAAGATTCGATAGGGCTATCATGTCTATGAAAGTCTGTGAGAACAGGAAAAAAGGTTGCAGAATAAAAAAGAAAAAAGGACACAATAGGGCGTCACAATTATTATCATAACAGTGCTACATTTTGTATTCCAGGCATAATAAAAGGACCCTTTTTTGGCACCTCAATAATGAATAGAGAATCAAAATTGAACTAAAATATAAATAATCTTGCACGAGAAGTTGCACTAGGTATTGATTTTAGTATTGATCACGTATGGACAGCGGAATGTGGTCCCTATAATCACCGTGTCTCAAGGAACTTCCTCTACCCCCTGACAAGATTACAGAGAAGATCACTGAAGAAGATTATCCCATTTGTTTCCCTATTAAAGTCAAATAATTCAAAACAAAACATTCTACACAATTTACAAAAGTCACACCGACAAACCAACCCCAACTCGACTCAAAACCGACCGATTCAGGGCCTTTCGGGGCAATGTAATTTTCTTTTCGGTCTGTTGTCGATCAGGTGTCGGTCTCATTGGTGTGAGCGGTGGTAAGAGAGAGAGAGAGAGACAGATGGACGTGCCTCCTGATACCGTCTCTGCACCGTCTAAGGGCGCGTTCATGCTTGATTTTGAAGGTAGAATGAGCGATCTGAAACGCTCATCGTAAACGCTCATCGTGATCGCAGTTCCACGGTGTAGCTGTTCATGCTTACTTCTCTGGCTCATCCAGGCAATTCTCCTTGTGTGGCATTGTGTGACCTTCACTGTGCATGCTACGTAGACCCACTAGAGGTCAGTGCGTTGACCCCATTTAAACGCGTTTACAATTGTAAACGCATCTTTTTGTGAGTTTACGATCGGCGTTCGTGATCGCCGTTTTTCGGTGATTCTACAAAAGTGAGCATGAACGCAAGCGTGTTTTAAACTAAACACGTAACAGATGCCTGATTCTGGCCGTCAAAATCAAGCATGAACGCGGCCTTAGAATAAGACGATGATGTTGCAGAATTCGATTCATTTGTGACATGTTATACGTGCAACCGCAAGATGGATCGCCCAATACAGGTCATATCACAATGATTAACGTAGATTAAGATCAACAAGTGATATTCACATGGATGCATTTTAAGGAACAACCGTGTTTATCATTATACATTCCAATGTTGATTTGTAAGAAATTTATTCCAGTTAGTTCCGCTCTAAAATTACTAATCATCTTGCCACTTTGTTATTATCATCGTTTTCTCCATCTATCTCCTAGTACCTCCATACCGGGATTTTTCACCAACGAGGCAGAAATTGAAGAAGAAAAAAAAGGGAATCCTGCTGGCGTTCGGGTGCATAAATACCAGGGGCGTAAATCCCGGGGGTGGGGGGGGGGGCTGCACCCCCTCCTGGCTTGAAGTAGGGGGTGGCCTGTACAAACATCCCCCCTGATATTACAAAAAAAGAGAGAAAAAAAAGGAAGAAGAAGAACAAAATGTGATTGTTTCAATTTCAGTATAATGCATGAGAAATTAGTTATTTTGTTATGTATGTATAACTGTATAGCCTACACGTATACAGTTTGTCACTATCATTAAAAATAGTTGCGCGACTTGCGCGAACAAGCACTTCATAAACTTCAGAATAATTTTTCGTTATTTTGCAAGGTATTTGAAGGGAAAAACTGAATTCAGATGAGGATTAAAAGTCGAGAACGGTACAACGAATCGTCTTCTTTCTCTAATGATTTAATGAAACGCAAAAGCTTCCTCGCTTCGCGCGGGAGGGGAGGGGGGGGGGGGGACTGAATTCAGACGAGGATTAAGAGTCGAGAACGGTACAACGAATCGTCTTCTTTCTCTAATGATTTTATGAAACGTAAAAGCTTCCGCGCTTCGCGCGGGAGGGGGGGGGGGGGGAAACTGAATTCGGACGAGGATTATTTTCGAGAACGGTACAACGAATCGTCTTCTTTTTCTAATAGTGTTTGTTGTTTGTTCGTTTGTGTGTGTGCGTGACTGCGTGTGTGTGTGTGTTGTGTGTTTGTGCATGCGCGATCGCGCGCGCTTGCGTAAATTAGTGTGGGCGTGTGCTCGTGCTAGTATGTGATGGCTATCGCCGATCATCCCCCCCCCCCCCCCCCCCCACTCCTCGGTACGGATTTACGCCCCTGATAAATACATTTCTTTTTCAGTGCGAAGTAAACACCTAAAGCTGACCAAAGGTTCTGAATACAATATACCGTATTATAACATAATAAATATTCCCCATCAATTTCAAATTCAGCCACTACTTTGACATCGGGAACTATGGAGGATGAGCTCAAGAGACAACTTTGATTGAACCAATGTGTGTTCATGCTACGATACTCGAGGCTCCCAGGCTCGGGAACATTCGAAAAGAAGAAAATTAAAATGGAGACTTCCATGCGAAGACAGAAAGAAGCATGTGCATCTGATGACATGATAATTGAAAGAGAGAGCTTTAGAGGATACAGCGGTAAAAGGCATCACTGCATGGTGTGTCGAGAGCTCTAGTGAGTGCCGGGCTCAGGATATATGGTGAGCACATGACGGCCATGTCAGGCAAGACGAGCCCAAACTCGAGCCGAAGCGATGAGACACACTTTGGGAGTTAGGTCGCACACTTTCCGGAAGCCCCCTTCAAATGAAGTGCGACAGGGGCGTAATCCCGCGGCGCCCCTGCACGCTCCCGTTGATTTGTGCTAAATCAAGTGATGGGCTTGACACATCGTCCATGATTACTCCCCGGGTAAAGAGGTAAAGAACACCAGCTATTTCACCCAATTTAAGGCACTCCACTATCTCTTGTTGTTCCTGGAATCTCGGTTCAAAGTCTCAGGCCATGGTGAATCCATTACTTTGCGTTATTATTAAACTAGGCTGATCATCCGGGCCACTGCAGATCGTAACGTCGTTGAATCATCCAATGTTATCAGAAATCTATCACAGAAATCACCTGGTTTATTAGCTTTTGTGCCAATATTTTGATTTGTTTGGGGAATTTTTTAAACAGTTCTCACTTGACTGATACTCATGACTTTACTTTTTGCTGGTCATTGCCCCCGTGAAAGGGCATCATTGAGGTAGAGGGTGATGTTAAGAAGCAAGACTTATGTAG
Organism: Strongylocentrotus droebachiensis; assembly: GCA_035222895.1. Lineage (NCBI taxonomy): Eukaryota > Metazoa > Echinodermata > Echinoidea > Camarodonta > Strongylocentrotidae > Strongylocentrotus > Strongylocentrotus droebachiensis. Next base: position 198,146 of record JAVYIG010003130.1, on the reverse strand, counting down.
GTCCCAAACCACGTCATTGCTTTTGTCAATGGGATGAATGCTAGTTGCCGAATTTTAATTTATTGCACCCTATATCTCCCCTACTGTCTATAATTTTTTTCCATTAAGCGTCCCCTTTAAAATGCAATCATTAAGATTCTCCTTCTATCTTAGCTTCACTACACACATTATCTTAATGACTTGATACCTTGAAACGCCCATCCAGTTTTCGTCAAAACCCAGGCGTACATAATGAATCTGAAAACATGCAGACATTTTCCAGCAATCATGACATGGAAGGCGCAGAAGCGAAGGAGAATAAGGTCTCCGAAAGCTTGGGAGAATCTAGCTAATGTATCTTCTGCAATTACGAGGCAAGTGCATCAATCGTCCAACACAGGCACAGCGTCGGTTTGGCTTATCAGAAATTACTCGTGGTAATGAACATGACGCGTAAAATAGCGGATGGGACTGGGCAGATTGCGCGGTCCCCTGGCGCCCAAGAGCAAGGCTCCTTAGCTCACGACTGAACGCTCGATGCCTTCGCGGTTGTCAACTCAAATTAAGATCGACAGGACTGATAGTGATGAAACAGGGTTATGCATCGTCAAAAAGATCTATCATATCTCAGCAAACGTTGACACAAGAAAATATTAGGTTATCCTTTGAAAGAAAACCGATAGGACTAATATTGCATAATTGAATAATGTTATTTCTTAAGCATGTTAAGGCTAATGTCTGATGAACTAGATTTTCTATGGTTTTCGGAGTTGTTATGTCGTTTCTAAACGAGAGTCGAATACATCCTGGTAGTGAAGGCAAGGCCGGATATCTAATGTTAAGAAAGTGTAACTGTTCCTATGATAACGCCTAACCCAACTGAGAGATTGCGCGAACCACAATGATTTCTGAGCCCGTTTTATCAATAATTTCACTATCCCTCCTTCCATTCCTCATTTAGGGATAATAGAGTCAGATATGTCCCCTTCGCCAATGCAAGATGTTTCAGAACTGATGTGAACTGCTATAAAGATAGTTCAAGTTTGGAAAACATATCTTTAAAAGATAGAAGACATTTGCTCAAGAAGGCGGTGAACTAAACTGCCTATGATGGTTTAAGGTTTTAAATAAATATATTGCAAAGATAATATATAATATTTACTTAAGAAGCTGCTGAACTCACTGCTGAAAATGGTTCGAGTTCGTAAAAATATATCTTGCAAAGATGTTGCACAGATAAAGAACATTAATCATGAAACTAGTGAATTGCACTGCATAGCTGGTTCAAGTTAATGATGAAAGAACTTTGAAAAAGATCGATAACATTTGCTTAAGACGGTAGTTTTATTAGCCCTTTGATTCACAGCCACATTTCCCCCTTGTTACTTCAGATTTCCAGTGCTGTAATGAAAGAGACAAGATGGGATAGATGGCATGCATTAACACTCAGCTACAGGGTAACCGACTCTTTTCATTTCCTCTCCTGTCACACCCTCTCTCTCTCTCTCTCTCTCTCTCTAATTATCTCCCTCTAACATGCTCTATCTAGAAATGTCCACCCCCCCCTCTCTCTCTCTCTCTCTCTCTCTCTTTAATACTTTGTATTTTATCATACTTCTCTCCCATTCCCAATTCCTTTCGCTATGTTCCTCTTTCTTATAATGCTTATTTTCGACCCCCTCTCTCTTTCTCATTATCTTTTGCCGTGTAGTCTATTATAGACCTATTTGAATTCGCTGGCAAGTCTATCTGATATCTACAAGCACAGTTAAACGTTGAAAAGATTCTAAACAAGTATTGTTCCGTGAAGAAAATTCCCCTGTTCCAGAATTCAGAGTTCCCTATGTCTAAACACACAGTGTGAACACAATACACACATTAGCCACAGTCAGATCCCAAGTCCGGCGTACGAATGACGGTGGGAATAAACTGTGTTTATAATGTGGCCACAGTGATATTGACAAAAATGAGTCTCAGTGTGTACATATAGGGATGTTCACACTGCCCAAGCTCTGTGTATCGTAATGTGTCAGTGTGGCACTCTGTGGCTACAAGGAGAATGTTGAGGGTGTGCTAAAACTCAGGGTCATTACAAAACGTTTACAAATTAATGATTCATACTGTTAAAAACCGTACCAATTGCATTCATAACCGTTTCCACATTGTTTTTACATTGTGCTCATATTTTGCTTCCTTTCGAATTCACACTGTTTCCATATTGTGTTTACACTGTCTTCATGCTACATGCTTTAAGAGCTCACAATGTCTTAAAATTGATTTCACACTGTTTTTATACTTCTTTTACGCTTTCACAGAGATATTTGTGTCATATTGCGTTCACATGTTTTTTATATCTATTTAAACATTGCGTTCTCTCTGGTTTTGTATTATTTTCATGGTGTCGACAACATATTGTCTTGCAAGGCGTTTCTCGAAACTCTTGTTTTCAGGCCGTGAGTAATTCAATGACATGTATTAAAAGTTGGATACCGTTACAGTGTGCACGCCATGAGGATGACGACGGCACCCGTCCATTCTGCCGGAGCATGTACATGTATAAATGTGTATTATGTTTTACAAGCCTAATCCAACATTTTTCATGACTGTCGTAAAACAAGCACGTTAAATCAAGATAACTATTTCCCTTAAAATGGTTGCTATGGTAATTTCCAATTAAAGTCACAAGCACTCGAGAACATGGGCGTTTGGATATCACGGTCTTCGAGTACACAACTAACAGCTCTCTTGTCACATGCGCAGTGTGCAGATTCGATGCGACGAATGGGGCGGTATTCCGCCAAATAAGAAGCGACGGAACTTGGTCCCTGGGCGCCTGCCCCGCTCACGTTAATCGTCTTCAACATCGCTGAGTCTTCATTCCCGGGGACATGAACCGCGCACTGTACTTTTTCAAGCCAGATTTGGCGGTTTTGGGGTGGGGTGGAGGCTCATAGGGAGAGGAACGGGAGGGGTGGGAGAGGCATCGAGAGGGCATTAAACTGTGATGGCAGAGATTCGCAAAATCTGGGTTGGGTTGAGAATGCGTTGACAGAAAAAAGGAAGTCGAAAGGGAAAATTATGAATTATTATATTCATGTATTGTATATATATCCATATTATACTGTAAACATATATTTTAGATTTTAGTTTTTGTTGTTGGGGAGGGGGGGGGGAATTTCCAATTGTGTTTCTGATTCCCCCTCCCCTGTTACTAGAAATTACTTGCCTTTCCCCTTATCCCTTCAGCTGACACTGGTTGATGCTGAATGTGTTTGAATGTACCCGCGCCCCATCCCCATAACAAGTCATGAATGATGATCGTAGACGTAGCTTAATTAGCGCACAATGATTCAGCCATCTTCGCACCTGCATACTCTCCATGATCATGCATATTTTATGCCCATGGTTTGGCTGTGGCGGGCTTTTTTCAGTTCATTAGGTGAACTCGGTTTTAAATTGCAACTATAAAGCGTGCTTTTCAACAAGATATGGTTTAAATTCAATGTACTTTATTGGTAATAAAGCTATTTTAATGAAATGAAGCGTGATTCTCTTTCCCTTTTTGATATATATACGAGTTCTAAAATCATTTATTTATAACCCATTATGAAAAAGGAAAGTCACGTAAGCCATGTCGCTTCTAATAAATTGGTTTACGGATGTCTACTTTGTTTATATTATATTTGACTGTATTATATTATGTCTGTTTATATTTTGTTTGTTTTGAAACGGAAATAAATAAAATCTGAATCTGAATCTAAGGGATGAATTCACTACAACATAATTAGGCTAGCAACGACATCGACTGTTGCTTAATTTATATCTAACATGACAACAACAAATGCATGCGACGTGCATTCTTACTGTTCAATTCATTTTACCATTGCATTTGAATTACTGGTAACGGATGAAAGCAATAGCTATTCACAGGATCTCGGGGCAACGCGTAAACATAAAGCTGTACATATTTGTAAATTTGTCTATTGTAATGAATCACTTTTAACTAGTAGAGTATCTGACTATTTAAAAACTAAAATCAAAGAACTGTAGCTTAGTACGAAGTGTGGGGCTTACTTATATGTCTATGTTTGTGATCACGACGCGCTTTCAGAGATATTTTGCTCCCAATATGCGGTCAGATGTGTATAATCTACCCCAATAAGCTGCTTTCATATTTTTCGTGGTTCCATCTGGTATTTAAGTACTGAGAATAATAAAAAGAGAATAATAGGAGAGATAAACGCTATATGCTTTTTACATTAAACATAACCCATCAACATGTCAGAGGAAAATTTGTCGATGTGATTGCCAACACTCTCTACAATGGCCTTATCCAACAGCTATTGAAATGCGCAAACATCACAATAACATAACAATTACGTAATCCAAACTGTGAGGTGTAAACTAGGGTATTAAAATTGCCATTGAGTCGATTTCTAAAAAAAATTATGCGATCGTTTTATTCAAATATGCTAAATGTACTAACATATTTTTAATGTGGAAATAATTACCCGTTTTTGGAAGTAATTGAAAGTTTGGGGAAAGGAATTTGTTAACGGGTGAACATATAAATATATCTTTTGTCTATCTCTCTTTTGTGACGTTAAGGTCTTGAAAGAGCCTAAAAAAATGCTTGGACATTGCTGCAGCGGGTGATTTTTTTTTTTACTCCATAAGTTGTTATGATATCTATATAAACACACTCTAAAAATAGTAAAATGGTACAAATACTAAAAGATAAATAAAACGTTTCTACTTTCCGGAAAGGAATACAAACAGTCTGCCTTCAATTTCGCTCAAATAAACAGGGATTTACTATCATAAAAACCGTTGCCATCGTTGCTTTCTTATATTCATAATGATAATGACTCATTGACCGATTTTTATAGACAATAACGATTTTGGACGAGCTTAAAATGGCAAGGGTGTGAGAAATGAGATGTGACATTTTGATTGGCCGACTGTCTTCTTCCGTTCTAAAAGACAAATAATCAAATTTATACTGCTCCTCTTTTGAAGTACGAAGGAAGCAGCCGCACCAAGTAAAATGGCGACGTATTTGTAAACATCATTTTGACCTGCCGGCGCCAATTTCTCTTCCCAACATTGATCGATATGTGTGGGACTGTAATGATTGATCAAGCCATACAACTGTGCGTTCTCATCTCGCCGCGCGCAGCTGCATAACGCGTTATGACACAGAAACTCACCTTGTATTTCATGTGGGCACATTCCCTCGACCTCTGTAATATTCATAGGTATTCGGGAGAGAATGAGATGAGTTTCTAGTCGGACTATTTTATGATGAATTGTCATTAAATTGATAGTGATGGCGTACAGGATGCACCAACGAAATTAATATGGACGCTCGGTAATCCCTTGGCGCCCGCGTTAATCGCGCCGACTGGCTCGGGTAGGCAGGCGGTGCGGATCTCCTCTCCAATTTGATGGACAGCCGAGGCGCTCACCTCAGAGAAACATTTTGCAGCTTTGTCACATTTTTTGTCAAGGTATACAATTGACTGATATGTGACCTTTTGTCTATTAAAAAGTTGCTTCCAATCTATGTATTTGTAATGAGTTTGTACACTTCTGTATTATGCTTCATCAGCTCCGACTGTTAAAATTAATGATGGCTTAAAATCTTCATTGACTTGATGATATTTTGATAATTGTTTTTGTTTCATTTCTATGTTCTTAAAGTGACTCGGTAACATTGTTGAAGGGTGATGACAAAATTGCTTAATTTTTGTATAAAATGTTACTTATTATTCCTTTTACTGTACTAACCCTCTGACATGCAAAAAAATCCTGAAAAAGTTCTCAAACCACAAAGATTATCTAGGGTTTTCTTTGAAGGCATCACAGTGCAACACCCTCTAACAGTGATTAACAGTAAATTCTCCCAACCATTTTTGAATTTTCTCAACCGTTTTTCCATGAAGAAAAGACAGAAAACAGGCTATTAAAAATCTTTCAACATTTAAATATCTGGAATGGTATGTAGAGCCAACTTATTGCTTTTCGACCATTTACATTCACCTAAAATGTAATTAAATTGTAATAATATAGTTGGGAGACTTAAGGAATCGATCAGATCAGTTTTTCCCAATTTGTATCATTAATAATGGTCCGTTTTCACTCAAATTTTCAGATTATCTTTAATTGTACATTTAGCATTGAAGTCACTACCTTAGCACCACTTTCTCTCATGCATCTGAACAATGTTACCAAGTCTCTTTAAATTATTACAACATTCGATGAATCTATTTGTTATATATTTGTTATAATTTACTCTGTTAGTACCTTATTATCTTCTTCTTCTTTTTTTTACAATTTTGGTAAGCAATGTTTTTTTGTCTATATTCAATCGAATTTTACATATTAAAATCTATATGACTTATTTTTATTTTTAATTCAAAATTAATGTTTACATGACAAATTGATACACATTCACAAAGGCAAATGAATTCAGTGCATCATAATATTCGAAACTGATGTAACGTGACGACAATTTATGAAACAAAGTAATTGTAATGTCAATCTCGTTTTATATGATTTAAGATAATAATAATATTGTGTGTCACTTCAAGTTTGCTGGTTGAAGAACATTTTCACCAGAGGCGTAGTTAAAAAACAAAAGATGCAAAAGAAAAAAGTAGAATCGTAGAAGTAAAAAGTAGATGATATAGGAACCCTTCCCATCCCCATCAGTGGCCTTCATCATGTTCATAATAATAATCAACCAAATATGATTTGAATGTTTGTCTTGATGGAACCAATGAAATTATTACAAAATTAAGTCACAGCCTGACAAGCGTTAAGACGGCAAACAAATTTGAAGATTTGTTTTTTCTTCTTTTCCTTCCTTTTTTCCCTTTCGTTGTCTTTTTCATTGATAAATTGATTTTTTTTTTCTTTATTTGGGCGTGGAAATTTTGGGGGCAGAACCCCCTACCAGTATGCCATTGATAACAGATTATGATTTAAACCGTCAAAATTATCTTAAACGCTACCGAAGGGAAACGTGAACGTTGGCCCCTTTCATGCCTGTAGACAGGTGGTCACCTCGACAGATTTTTGACTTAATTATGCACCATCGTGGTACAGTTTTATAATGGATGAAAAGTCTTTTGAAGCAGGTAAAGAATTTGTCTTATTTCAAGAAGATAACTTAGGACAGTGTTCCTTTCTACCACTCGGTAAATCGATTTCACCCTGCAATAACTTGAATCGGAACTATTCAACCCTCAACCGCTTATAAATCCAACCAATTTGGTCGTTTAAATTGCTTACGGATTGGCAGTATACTATCGGATTTAACCGCCAAATCTCCTCCGGCATGCAGGCTATATCCTATCCAGTGGTCATAGCAAGCGGTCAGAGTATGACCATTTTATTCTTAAATACATTGATGCCTGGAAGGAAGACTGCCTTGAGCAAGTCGAGAATGAAGTTAGTCGACTTGTATCGAGAGGTTGTCGTCCTTTTCGCTATAAGCGTCATGAGTGTTACTGTACGCTGTCTGAAAGCCTTGGTATGGGTGCTGATAGATTATTATTTTCTTTCCTTTAAATTCATCATCATTCTTCGAGGCTACCATAATAAAGGATGGGTACAATATGAACTTCCTGTGTAACTGTGATGAGTGGTCATATCTTTCGAAAGAGTGTAATAACTTCTCGCTCTGTGGGTTTCAAGACATGCTAAGCGTTTCATGTGTGAGATCATTAGTTTTCATAGGCAAAGTTGATGAACTTCACTCTTTCGCGCACACCCACTATCCCACGCACACCCACACGTGTTCAATGTGTAAGGGTGCAGAGCAATGACCTCGTATGACTCTGTGAATATCAATATTAGCATTATCTTGATACATGGATTGCTATCTTAATTGTGAATGATTATGTGGACTTGTATGAGTGACAATAGCTCTCACTTCAAATTTCCTTAACAGCTTTGCTTCGAGCAATAATCACCGAGTACATTTTCGGTTGGAGGCTTAGGGAGTACCGCACATCGGGTTCATATTTAATGCCACATCCTTTGCGTCCAAGCGCGAATTCCCGCCCGTATGTGTATAGGCCTACAGGTAGGCTTAACATCAGATTTAATGTGTAATTGTTGATGACACTTGATGTTAATTTGTAATGGATGTTGTCTGTGAATAATCGTCTGTGACTTCAGCTTGATGCACACGCACACGCAAAGATGGCGCGGCTTTTTGGGCGGTCTCGTGCGCCGCGCAAGGAGTAATGCAATAAATCCGTGCGTCGCACTATTAAAAGTCGTCTGCTAGCGTACTCGCTCTCTCTGCAACAAACGCGAAGTAACAGCACGTTCTGCCCGGCTCATCTTTCGATGTCCTAAATACTTCTGGCAGGGATCTGTCGACGCGTTTTAATCATCACTCGAGTAGACATGCTAAATTGCTTGTTTGTCGGCACCGAAAGGCTCCCTCTCTCTTACTTTCTTTCTTTTATTTTCAATAACTCCTTATCTGTCCTTATTTTCTTTCAAAGTTTGCCGGGGCGGTTAGTGTAAAGGGGACGTGAGATCATGCACCTCTGGATAGCCGCACAGAAGTAGGGGGCAAATATCCTGCAAACATTCAACGTTACTGTCAAATATTCATTCGTTGCCAAAATATGACAAATTTGATTTCATAAGACATTAAAATATATCCAGGTCATGTCAATATTTGAAATTAGAACTTATCCTTAAGAAATCCACTCCTTGTCATTATACAGCGAACTTAAGCTCAGCCTTGATTTTGGCAGGTAGTGTCATGTTCATGAGATTGTAAAATTGGCAAATAAAACGAGAAGTGCTAAAACAGCATTTACGAAACTGGAGACTACAGATAAGTACAAGCTTTTTATATGTCATGTAGAATTAGTTACTCAACTCTCAAACATGATTAAGAAATAAATATGATATAATCATATACCTACACACACGTGCACTTACGCACACACACGCCCACACGTATACCCGTATGCCCGTATACATACGTACATATTATTAATATAAATTATATGTTAAATTATATGTATCCCCCCCCCCCCCTACTCAGTGTTATTTAGGGTACGCGTATGCATGTTCCCTCCTTTTGACCTTTTGAAAACACCCCCCTAAGTCCGGTGTGTAAAGTCAATACGGGCCGGATTTTTGTGTACTATACGAGCCGGACTTTAGTGCGTGAAAAGTACCCCTTTTCCGGACATTTTGGGAACACGCATTCGGTCCCTCCGACCCCAGAGTTGGTGTGGGGGGGGGGGGGGTATGTATCCCTCTAATCAAGTCGGTTTAATGATATTTAAAACAAACTATACTAGGCTTACGATCTACAGTTATGGTCATATATTACACAGATTCTAGAAAAGCTGTCATGGTACAGCAAACTAAAATCGCGCAATATAAGCTAAGAAAACTCTAATAAGAAGGCTTTGTGCCTTTGTCACAATTATTTTGTTTGATAAAAAACACGTTTGTTTAAATGTATATCGTAGCCCATGCATGCACGCCCACGTTGCATCGTTCAATGTGAGTTAGGCCTCCAATTTCTCTTTAAAGGAAAAGTAGTATTATTTTAGCCAAATTTTGCAGAACATCATCAAATTTCGTATGGATCACCATTGAAGCTCGTTCGGATATGTTTTTGTTTATGATGACGTAAAGTATAAAACGCTTAACATGGCACAAAGTCCTTTGTTTCGCAAAATTGCCATCCATTTACACGTTAAAAGACCGCGGTGGACCTTTTTTGTGCGATGGTTTACCGCGTCCTATCCTAACAAGCCTTTATAAAATACCTTTACAATCATATGACTTTGTATGAAATCTTCCACAGAAAGCTGACGTAAAGTTTTCGATATTTGTTTTTTTTTAGAATTGGTAATGTGGTAAGCATCAAGATTCATACGGGTTTCAAAAGGTCCCCCTTTTGTGGAGGGGGGGGTGACTCCCATAATAAGTACGGGATTTGGTTTCTAGAGCGCTCTCTTTCTTTTTGGCCAACCCTTAGGCCAAATAAATAAGAACATATTTAGCGTCCTGCCTTTTTGAAAAATAGGAAGGAGGAGGCCCATTTTTATTTTTTTTTCAAAATGGCCGCTCAAAATTTTCTTCTCTTTTTAAAATCAGAAATAGATCCATTTTAGCAGTGTTGTTCATGTTTTTTTTTTCTTCAATTTTTTTTTTAATTAAGAAAAAAGGAGGCGGCCCCCAAAAATGAAGCAGGAAACTTGAATATTTTCTGTATGGCCTTCGCGCATAAAGGTGTTTATCGGGTACCAACTCGTGAGTCAGAGGGCCGGAGGGGGTGGGGGTTCAAAAGATATCTTCTTCTATACATTCCATAATATATTTCTACTCAACTTTATATCTGTCACCTGTAAATGAGGCACGACCCCTTTAAACGCATCCCTGTTTTTCAATCGAATACATCTCGAGTCCGCTAATTTTGTGAAGTAAATCTACCCCCTCTTCTAATAATTCGCAACCGGCATGTCAGTAATTAAGAGTTAAAAGGATTCTGGCGGTTCTCTTTACACACGCCGGACCCCGATAAATTTCATATATTCAAAGCAATGATGGGCCCTCGACTCAGTCAAAGGCGAAATACTCTAATTTGACACTTAAAAACAATGTCATAAAGTCTTGAGCCGAGCCCAGCCGTCATTTCGTTATGCCTTATTAGGGGCAGCTATAGTACAGGGTTTATGGACTCCGGCCTCAGTATAGTCTTCCAGCTTAGACTTTCTGTTATGCATTACGACTGACAGGGGTTATTGCATGCAAACTACTCTGAACTATCGAGGGAGGGGGGTAGTAAGTTGAAGGGTGGATGAACATCAAGAAAAAGGAGAAGTAACGGTGATTTGTCAAGTAGGATTTGGTTTATAATTTGCCAAGTTCTCTGACATGTGTCTATGCTATTTTCTATTCCGGCCGTGTTGCCTTCGTTTATGTGGCACCTATCTGCTCTCATTAAACTTCTGCATGTCAAGCTTATGTAGCCTAAGATAAAGGGGTGTTCACAATATTGTTAAAGGTAAAGACCAGTAATGGTCATGCGATTGCATCAGAAAAGGTCGATCATCTAGCATCTAGCATCTGCAAGGTTCTGGAATCATCAAAATGATAAGAAATTTGGCCCATTCTTCGTAAAGTTACAAGCACTATACACAGAAAGATGTATATGGGACTACCCTATCTCTCTCACCAGACCATGAGAGAAATAAATTTACCAAATATATGAATTAGTAGGCGGTTTCCCGGCAAATTTTTTATCATCATGTATTAGTCAAAACATATTCTTTCACATGATTGGTAATGAGAGCTTCCATTTCATTTTTTGAAATTGGGGCGTTGCCAATACTGGTCTTTACCTTTAAGGTTTTCAGCTCCCATGCAGCTGTCTGTGTTTCTTCAATGTAGGATGCGATTGTTAGATAATTGCTTATTAGCTCATTTAGTGAATTGCTCTCTGCTTACTGTTTGCTAAAAGTGAAATGAGGTAATGTTGAACATGATCAAAACAGAAAATGGTTGGGAGATACTTGAAGGTGACTTCAGGCGAAAACACTTAAATGCGTACTAATATTATTTTTCTTATATCATCAGAATTGAATTTAGAATGTCATTTTCCACTACTCTTGTAAAAGATTGCCCCAATCACGCGTGTACAGAGTTTTAATTCATTTTCTTACCTTAACCATTACTGATTCTGCAAGAGAAGTGCCAACTTTGAGGAGTGTCATACTCATGCAGGTGTGGATCTTGAATGCAAATTATTGATAAGTAATTATCATCAATGTATTCTTCATCAAACACCGCCCCTCTCCCCCACTTCTCTCTCTCTCTCTCTCTCTCTATGTCTCTCTTTCTCTCTCTCTCTCTCTCTCTCTCTCTCTATGTCTCTCTTTCTCTCTCTCTCTCTCTCTCTCTCTATGTCTCTCTTTCTCTCTCTTTATCTTATCCTGTCTGTTTCTCTCTCTTTTTTTTTCTTCTCTCTCTCTTTCTCTCTCTCTCTCACACACACACGCACACACACTCACACATACACACACTCTCTCTCTTTATCTTATTCTGTCTGTCTATGTCTGTCTCTTTCTCTATCTCTCACACACACAAATACACACAAACAAATACACACACACATAAACACACACGCACACACACCAAACACACACTCTTTCTCGCTCTCTCTCTCTCTCTTTCTCTCTCTACTAGTAATAGGCTTATATCATTTCCAGGAGTCTTTTCCACCCTATCTTATTTATGTTATTTAGTATTTATACTGTAACAAACAGAACAAGTATTTTATTAAATATCTCCAAAACATTTCCCAAACTATACCCACTGTAGGCCTACCCATATCTCAGAAATGTCAACAATAACAAATCCAGGAATACCGTGATACATATAACATAGATAATATGGGGTGGGTAGAGGCGTCATACTAATTTTGAAGATGATTTTCCCAAACATTGCCAATAAGCTTCTTCAGGTTTTTGTTCTTGTTTTATGGCCCACTTGGGAGTGGTATTTACCAAGAAATTTGGGAGGCATAAGTCCTTCTACTATAAAAGGTTTAAGGACCTTTACATAATATTTTACTAAGAAAATCAACAGGCAAACGTCCTCCTACTAAGTTCTAAGGACCTTAACATAACGCCCCCCACCCCCCCCCCCCCCCCAATTCTAGGAATTCGTCTCTCGATCTTGGTACATGTACTTGTGAACAGTTATGAACGGGGGATGAGCTTTGTCTTTAATCACCTTAGAGTCCTTTATCTCCTGCGCTCACCATGTTTGTCATTAACGCTCTGAACTCGACACTTTTAATAGTGTTTAATTCGGGGGAGAACCCGAGAGCATGTGGCGGGATTAAGTTGGCTTAATGAAACCCTATAGGATCGCATGCCCCGGCTGTATCCATCCCGCTCGTCGCTCTCAAACAAAATGGCGCAATCCGTAGTCGGTGCTGACAGCGACAGGGGCGAAGGTGTAAATGGGAGATGACACTGCCTGTCTAGGCAGGGATTAAACACTGTAATGGATGGGTAGGGCTGCTGGCGTGGCAGCTAGCTGCAATGGTGGCCTTGTGGCTTAAAGGCACTACAAGGTGACGTAGCAATGAAGTAGACATGGAGAGATTAAAAGAAGAGCCGTCCGTCCACCCCAACCCGACTTAAATGACATTGTATTGAGCTTCTTTGTATTTTGTATTGAAAAAAAAACAAGAAACAGACTTTAGAAAAGGGAAACTGGCCCCTTCTACTCTGACCTTGTTGAGTACAAGCACAACAAATATAGGCCTAAATGTATTAAGAAAGAGCAATTAATGAGCCCCGACCCCCACCCGTCTCTTTCAAGGATTTCGGGCATACGGGGCTTTGTACTGACCCCTCTCATCCCTTACACTGACCTTCTTTATGAAAATTTTAAAAAAATTAAAAAAACACTTACAGAATTATAATCAGCCCCTATAAAAGAGGGGGCCAAGTTGGAACGTTGTTATTACTAAGGAGATAACCCTTAATCAGAAATACATGTAGATGTCGATATTAAAACACAAATTTAGAAGAATCAGAATTGGGTTTGGATTGTAGGTCTGATCTGGGGAGAAAGTAAATAATCAAAAAATAACACCTTGAGAAGTATCTATAATACCTTGTATGCATCTTAAAGTCACCCATTTTCGTCCATGATCTCCATGCTAGTATTGTAGAGGTGCCGTGGTCTAGGGGATGCATCAGCGGACTATGGATCATAATGGTTCGAGTCCCGCCGCGACCTCAATGGCCTTTGATAAGACATTAATCTGCATTTGTCACTCTCCACCCAGGTGAAGTAAATTGGTACCCGATAGGAAGGCATTGCTTGAATGGTTTAGCGTCTTATTATGGCGGCTCAGCTGCAGCCGGGGCAATGATATTTTGAATAAAAAGCGCAGTAGAGTATATTCATAGTAGCTGCCCTATATGGTTTGTCCTATTATATTCCATGATTAATTTGTAATACTTTGTGTATGTACTTGTATATTGAAGATAATCCAAAATTGTGGATACTACTCCTATAAATTCGAATTGAATTGAATTAAATTGTATACTACACGTATAAGCGTAAGGGGTTGATTTACACCCTGATACCAACTCCTAACGGTGTAAAATACTGAAATAAATGACGTGTGGTGCATATTAACAATGGGTGCAATCCCCCCCCCCCCCCATCACCTCCGAAACGATTACCACCCCACTAACATAAGGGTTACTGTTTGCTTCTGAACTTGTTGCGTGAAAAATGGTAACTGCATTTTATTTTGTCATGTTCGTAAGAAATTTGGTTGACACCATTTTTGTAACTAAAATGGGACACACACGCCCGCACTTCCCGTTTTATCATGACACTTATTTGTTCTAATTTTTCAAAAACTAGTAGAGGTGTATTCTGCAGTTTTGTGTGTTTAAGGTAAAAGTGAGTCGGGAACCTGCATATTTTTTCCATGAGTGTATCTTTTAATTTAGATCATGAATTCCATTTTAAAAATACATGCGTGATAGGGTGAAATAGAACAAATCATGGCTTTGAAGTGTACCAATCCTAAAAAGTAATTTGTTTCTATGTGAGTAGTTCTATGTTATTTTATTCTAAATATGTGCTTCTGAACAAATATTAATTTTGTAGGTTAAAATACACTCTAAATTAACATGAAAGTGACTTATGAGTGGACTACTCAACGTAACCGTATAAAATAGATCCCCGCAACGTGGAATCCAAGTTTTATGTTAGTCTTTTTTTCTTCATAATATTATCAGTTAGCTCATAGAATGCAAGGTTATTTTGTTTAAATGTTTATACATTCCAGCTTTGCACACATTAATTTTCAGGTGATTTAAGACATAACACAAAACATACCATTGGAACGGGGGGATAGGCTTGTACAAATTCAGATGTATTGATCATTTATTTCAACATGATGTACACTATCTAAAATCTTGATTTTAAACAAATGCTTCGAATACATTAATTTTTCTATATTCTTCAAATTGTTCTCAGTTACCGCCCCTTATTAGAGATCTATAGGATATAAGATTATACCAAATTAAATTAAATACAACAAATACACTATCAACCCCATTTCTATGCGGTCGAAGGAGCAACCCTTCAACCTAAATATCAAGCGAGAATTGAAATTGATTGTTAAAAAGCAATAAATACCCAAACACTATTAATCGCTAATTTTCAGAGAACATGGAAGTGCAGCCGGTGTGTGACGTCGCAGGAGGGGCAGAGACATAGCAGTGTCATGGCAGCCAGCCGGGCGGGTCGGGATTGTGTGCGTGCAGGGACGAAGAGACACCCGATCATCAACTCAAATGGCGACTAACAAAACTGGCGGCAGATGAAACCGCGATGTGCTAACTCTCATTAAAGCGGCGACCAAATGACATACGAAACTGTTTCATCAAGACCTGAGCAGTAATTGAGTCGATGTAGTGTCGCAGCATGGTAAGATATCCTACAGAGTGACTCAGAATTGATCAAAGAATTTGCACCCTTGCTGGTTAAATTTCTTTGATGGTGAAAAATTTCTTTTGTTATAAACTTCCAGTAAGATTTTATCTTTACTTGGAAATTGTGACTGTTTCAGTGGAATTGGAATGGTCTACATTAATGGTCTACATGAGTCCAACTTGGTTTAACCCTTCGTCATCCCATTTTCTTTTCACGCGTTGACGGACCGTAGTTACATGTGGTCTATTTCTTTGTTATTGTATTCCGATTATGTACGTCTAATTTGGACCACATTTCACAATAAATCAAACAGTAGCTCTATATGTATTGAAATATTTCAATCAGCTAGCTTGAATATTCTAATTGGTAGTTTACATTATTGATAAGCTGAATTGATCATACACATTATTTAAGGTTACTTATTATACTCGGAAATTGTGCCCTAAAGATTAGTATAAACAGATACATTTTATATTGATGGTAATGTTTATTTTTGTGTTTAATTTTCCTGAATGCTGAGATAGAACGTCGTGTTTGGAGATACGCAAGCAGTGAGATAGGCTTAATATCTTTTTGAGGGACTTTGTAATTAACGATCAATGCGATACCAAGCAGGCTCCAACGCATCGACTTTGATTCGAACTCAGGACCTTCTATTTATGAGAACAAAACGCTCCATGACTGAGCTATAACGCGTCCTAAATTCTAGCTTTCGCATCAGTATCACATCCCTCTGCCTATGTAGTTGCTAGCCTCTTTTTCATTACCATAACCCATCACTTCTCTCTCTCTCTCTCTCCCTCTCTCTCACTCACACACACACACACACACGCACACACACACACTTTTTGTTGTTGTATTTTTTGATATTTTTTCTCTCAAATCAAATACATATTGTACAAATCATTCTTAAAGGGATAGTTGAGTTCTGTTGCAGAGTGCGCTACACAAAATATTTTTTTTTGTGAGATAATCAAAACTGACTGTCAAATTTGAAAGAACATACAATCTAAATGACAGAGTCATCTTTGTTTGATCAAAATTGGTTCAGAGACGGCTGAAATAACGATTTCTAATACTTGTGTACCACCACAAATATTAGATCATTTGAACCAGCCGGTGAAAGCCGTTGCAAAAACAAAATAGCGCCTTTTACGTTGTATTTCAGCCAATGCCGATATTGGCTTTTTTTAAGGCTTCTTCGTATTGGTTATATTATTACGCACAATCAATCGGCCCATGTATTGTTATTATTAAGTAATGAATTAATTAATGGTAACCGTATTCTTGGGAAAATTACTTTCTTAGCAATTTTAGGTCCTAAAAGGGCACTAGATATGTCATAGATAAGAATAAGAGCGATAACCATGTACTTTGAAGGCATTTGCGATCTGAAAACAGAACTCAACTATCCCTTTAACAAACTGGATACATTGTACATTGATATTTTGGATTAATTAAACATACACTCAAACACACACGCACATGCACACACACGCTCACACACGCACACACACACACACACACACACTCTCTCTCTCTCTCTCTCTCTCTCTCTACCTATCACTATCTATTCTCCCGCTCCCCACCACACATCCCCCTATGCTTCCTTCCATTATCTGTTCTTCTAATCTCCTCTCCGTTTCTCTCAGACATCGATCGTCCAGAAAATTGCAGTAAAACAATCAGACGGCATCAGAAAACAGATGCATTGATTGCTAAGAGATTGATGATCTCATCAATTAAACCATGCGGTGACCATTTCCAAATCCTCTTTTCAACCAAAAAAGGAAGAAAAGAGGGAAGCAAAAAAACACACACACGATAACAGATGAGTGATCGTTTGGTCAAATTTCTGTTTTAATCTCATCCGTGAGAATTTGTCACGAAATCCGAATTGGGGTTGAAAATCAGATTGAAACAATAGACAAGAATGATTCATCATAATTCAATTTCAAAGTGAGCTGAAGCTAGACAGAAGAAATTGAATGTGACAAACATTTGACTTCCAAATCGCTTTTGGCGGTCGGGAAATTCAGCTTGAACGCTAGTCTTTCCAGAAGACTCATCGTTTTCAGTGTTGATAAATACAATAACAAGATTTAAAGAATTACGATCAGCTTTTCTATAGGTCGAAGAAGAAGAGGGCATATACTAAGAACCATACAAACACACTCGGTCTTGCATTTATCATGATAATACTGTAACTTAATGGGACAAAAACGAATGTTGTTGTTGTGTTTATTACCTTTATACAAATTCACTTTTCAAATGGACAAATGGCTTGGTGGGTGCTTCAACATTATGATTTTTTGAAAGTTGTAACCACTATACGTATGGACACTTGTCCATGTGATGTAGTGCCGGACTACTTTCTCATCTGTTTCAACATATAAAATTACTCAAATTTAGATTTTTCAAAAATTCATGGCTCAGGAGGATTTATTCCTTTTAAAGGACATATAATAATACGCGTTCTATAATATATTTTGAGTAGTGCCCCAAGGGAGAAGGAATTTACAAGAATAACAGAAGTTAATGATATTTTTGTACGCGGCGTATGGGAGAGTTATATATCCACGTCCTACGTCAAAATCCATTGGCCAAACTACCAATTTGAGATTCGCATAGACTTAGTGATATCTTAGTTCTAACATTCATAACTTTCTTACTATTGGTCCGATTCATTTCAAACTTTTGCCATTTTGTTTCTGATTTTTTTTTCTTCATTCAAATCGACTTATTACAAGGGTTGGATTGCCCTTTAACTTACTAGAGTAATCTCTTATTTCAAACATTCATAACTTTCTTACTATGTGTCCGATTCATTTAAAACTTTAACTGCCATTCAATTCCGTTCCGTTTGACGGCATTGCTGCAGATTTTCCTGACAGCACATGCTTCTATCTTTCACTCTTAAGGCAAACTTCCAGCCCTCAAGTTCAGGTTTAATTTGGGGGAGTGCAAAGGATAGAGGAACAGACATCTCAACCTAGATACCCGCCTTGGATGTGGCGCACATGAAAACCGCACGGATAAAAACATCATCCAAAGAAACAGGTGGGACTGTTATGTGATGTTAAGTGGAACAAGCAAAAGAGAATATGCTACCGTAATCTACAAGGTACAGCCTTGCCTCTTTGTGACTTGCAGTTTGAACAACTAGACCCTTTCTCTACCTCCAATTCTTTCCATTTTAGTTTGTTGAAAATGTTATCCCTTCGAGTTATATTTCCTTTGTCATGTTTTCGGTATTCTTTGCCAATGTTTTCCATTCATCATTTCATGTTCAAAATACTATTATTTTGACATTCATTATAGCTTATTGGGATATTTTAACTATTTCATTTATTTATTGTATTGAAACCGTTTTCCCGAGAGGCCTTGTACAAATTACTTTTCAGATTACATAATTATACAGAGGGAAATTTAACAAAGATTATAACATACATGTATGTTTATATCGGGGTTATTGTTTCTTTTTACATTCTCTTTTTACATTATGATATAAACATGCTGAGGGGGAAAGTAAATTGTCCATGTTGTCATTTCAAATAGAATTGGGTAAGCAGAATTTTTGTTTGGTGATCTACATGCATATTATTCATTGTATGAGCATAATGTTATTGTTTGATGTCTGTTAGAAGCTACAAAACCATATCAAATACACACATATCAATTGTATCAAATGTTTTTGACATGTTCTGTGTTGCATGTGGGCTAAACAAAAACTAGCAAATCATCACAAGGAATAGTCTGCTTCTTTTACTTCCTCTCTTCTTCTCTGATTATGTCCTTCACACAACTGATACATTACAATGAAGCACTTCCGAGGACTCAATCCTGCACTTCCTAGCCTTTGAGATTCATTTCTGTTATGCAGTTAATGAAATTGGTACATTTCTCTAACGTAAATTTAATGTTGCAGGTCTGTTTGTACATACGTGACGTTATATACTGACGTCGGTAGTAGCTTGTCGTATAAATTACCACCTTTACATGACGATATGGAATTAAACATAATTACATCTATGAATGTCTTCGAGGAGTCAAGATAGTCCACAGTACTGACCATGACCGCACAAGGTGTGTAAGCTGATGTAGGTGTGGAGCACCTTAAAGATAAAGATGGATTTCGATCATGCAATGGCATTTCCCCCCTCTCAGTTAAATCAAGCAATATAAAATATGTTGTCTTATCCTCAAACTTAAATGTACTCTGTAAACTTATTTTATTACGTACCTGTACACTTATTAGTATTTCGTTACTTGTATAATTCATTTGTTGTGTCATATATTGAAATACTGTATGGTTTATATATGTCATTTTAATTTGTGGATATTTGAGTGGAAACATAAATCAAATCAAATCAAATCAAAAGAAACTGTCTTCATGCAAATGGGAATAGTGGATTTTGAAGTGCAGAAGAATTACTGTATACTGTTTTATTTTGGAATCATAGAAATTATAAGAAATCAACTCAATCCTGCTGTAAAATCTCATACATAGGATGTATTTTGTACAGATATACCGTAGGAACATGGGACTTACACATTATGCAGCATGAAAGTTTTGTCAAAACTTTTCAGCTATATCTCATCATAATTTATGTTGAACACAAACGTGACGGAATTTGAACAGACATTATTTTGAGTGGACACGACACAGTATGATATTCTTTCAAACTGACATAATTATGAAGAATGAGAACACGAATAATATTTTTCTTCAACTTTGCCAGATTCCAACCTTCTCTTTAAGGTGTGGCGGTCGAGGAAGGTGTGGAGACCCTTAAGTGGTGACAGCGGTGGGATACAGACACCGCACCTGCCAAAAGGACAGTGATTGGAATGGACGACTTAAATCAATTAATGCTATCATTCTTATAACATTCCCCGTGCTATGGAAAGGTGAAATTATCTCCTTCCTACACCGATGCTTCCCCGTGTCTGTTTATCACATACTGCAACCCTGCACTTTGCGTAATTCTGTTAAAGGTTCAAACCATCAGCTCTCACTAATAAAAGAAGATGAGACACGCGGGGTACATAGTCTCTCATCACATGCGTAATCATGACTAAGATGTTATCGGCTTCACACCTCGCCCTGTCATCACCTCATTAAGAGCCTGGGAAATGAGGCTAACTAAGTCGGTAATGACCCCCGAAGGCCGGCTTCATTAAAGAGGACTCCGATAAGTTTAACATACACAAATTGAATGTCACATTGCACCCTGCGGCTGCGCAAGAGAGCTTTTGTTATGTATTTTGTTGGCAATGGTTCGAGTTTAACCTGGTCTTTTTCCAAGACCTGAAGTTTTCAATCCTATCTGTAGTTTTCAATCCTATCTGTAGTTTTCAATCCTATCTGTAGTTTTCAGTCATTAACTCTGACGTTGAACATTCAGGGGTAGCGGCATCGAGTCTACATAAAAATAAAATCGGCCCATATGCATACAAACTCTTTTAATTTACATAAAAATGCATTGAACTTTGAAGAAAAGAGAATCCCAGAATATCTAAATGTACAACTAAGAAGAAAATACAGGAAACGTAACCCTCGATTTCAATATGATATTTGTAGTTTGAATCGACAATAATTACAACCTAAAGGAAGTTATTGTATAATCACGGCACTTTGCATAAACACGTAGAAGTTCCAAAGAAAGGAAAAAGAAATGTAGAGTTCCGTTATAAAACATAAAAATATTTTGGAGTCAACAGCAGTACTTGTGGACAGCTACGGCCTAAAAACCAACAGGTAAGATATTACTCACTTCTGTTTCAAAATATATACAATAGATAACACTTTTAAGTATACAAAACTAGACAAGGAAAAACGTGACTTGTTAGAGTTCAACAAGTGTACATAATTCCACGTTTTAGCTTACAATCAGCATAATAAGGATTATAATTATTATCAAACAAAATAAGTGCATTGACACAATCTCATTGCTAAATAATGAATAAAAGAATATTCATTAGTGTGGCTGAAATAGTGTATTGCCCTTTCCCTCCCCTCCCATGCCTCCGTATAGCTTCCTCGTCATTCCGTTTGACCCAAATTGATCGTAATTGCTCTGTCAACATTTTCACACTTCGGAGTGATGACATATCGCATCTCCAACTTTTATCTGAGTCATAGCGAGCGAAAATCAAGATTTCTCGGCGTCTGACACCAGTCTTAATTCGAAATGACAAGTTTTGTGCTTTATCTTCTTCTCATCTACTCCCATTCTCGCTGGCTGGCGCTTGTTCAATTCCGTGATGCCCTCCTTTTCAGATTTGAGTTTCTATGGTGCCAGGCAGGGGAAGGGGGCGTGTTTCAAACTCCCCCTTTCTCGTGAAAGTTTGTTGAAAATTGCCACGCCATCTATGGCTGGAGTGAGCACAACGACTAGAGTTGACGGAAACATTTACAGTTTAAAAATAAAAGTAGTTAGGTATATAAACAGATATACACGCCCACCTCCGCGCTCGAGCACTCAATAATATCATACATACGCACACAAATGGACATGGTGCGTGTGCGTGTGTATATGTGTGTGTGCGTGTACGTACATTCGTGTATGCGTATTCTTGTCATCCTTCTCTACTTTTGATTTATTCATTTTCTCTTTTCTTTTCGCTTTATTTCCTTTAAAAAAAGTATAGAAGACAAAAATATGTTTTTACACACATAACGACGTGTCAAGATTTGTGGAAACATATATTACTGCAGCGTTATATTAATAGAGACAGGTCACATCTAACACATCCACTGCCTCAAAAAATCATAACAGTTTACTAACTTCATCATAATATCATTCATCGTCCAACATCGTTCAACATATCACCTGGCCGAGAAATTGAATTTCCTCGCTGAAACATTTCCCCTACATTTTCAAATTATATCATGCCGAATAACCGAGTGACATATGAAGACAAGGTGGAAAGAAAAGGAGACCTAGGCTAACATTTAAAGATGCAGTCGAGTTCTGGTCATGCGATTACACTGTGAAAGAAAAGGTGTGGAATGGATCAGAAAAAGTTGATAATGTAGCATGTAAGTATTGGTATGTACTGTAAGGTTCTGGAATCATCAAAATCATAATAAATTTGGCCCAGTCTTGGTAAAGTAACAAGCACTGTACACAGAAAGATGTATATGGGACTACACAAATGGTGTCGGGCCTACTTACATTGATTTTCCTTGTCTTTCTATGCTCATTACTCAGCCGGTATACATTTTCTACCAAAATTGTTTGGCAAATGACATTTATTTGTAATTTTGAACATTCAGTGCAAGTTTCGCTTGATTCTGTGATAATTTTTTTTTTATTTTTTTTTACCAGAACTCAAGTTTATCTTTAATCCAAAAAAAAACACACAGTGCGTTTGTCTTGTCAAAGGCATTGAGTCATCGGGACGTGTCTGTCATTTCCAACTCAAATCAAGTTTTCCTCGGCAACAAGAGAGGGCATTAGCGTATTGTTTTAGCTTGGCAATTGCTCAATTTTGTCGGCTGTTGAGGTGGTGAGATGTTTCATTTTCGACCCACTCTGTAACAATAAGATAATCACGGTTAATTGGCGATGACTGGAGTAATGGCCTTGGCGCGATATGTTTTGACGATGGGTATATGTCAAAGCTGGTTTCAAAC
>JAVYIG010003130.1:0-170000 GCA_035222895.1 Strongylocentrotus droebachiensis | reverse complement strand
TATGGGAGGGTGCCGCCCCCCCCCCCCCAACCCTGGTGCCCTCCCCTTGGTCTTTACTTTTAAGATTCTAATATCATTAAAGACCTCGTCAACTAGATTGAACTGTTATAAGAGAAAGAGAGGCGTAGCACGGGTTCGGCCATTGAGGGGACACTAGTGTCATTGGGGCACGGGTGTTTCAAATTGGATAAAATTGAATCAGGGAAGTGTGGGAGCGGGTCGTATCTTTTTCTTTTCACGGTGCCTTCCCCCTCTCCCTTTCTAGATTGAATTCTGAACTGTTAGGAAAGGCAGTGGCGTAGCCTTTGTTCAGCCATTGACGGCGCCATAGTGTCATGGGAAGGGGGGACTGGTCTTATGGGGAGTGGAGCATGTAAAAAAGAGTCATATCATCTACTGTTCAAATTGCCTCCCCATTTTCCTACTTACCACCCCCCTTTATCTCTCTCTCTCTATCTCTCTCTCTTCCTCTCTGTCTTTCTCTCTTTTTTTCTCTCTCTCTCTATCTCTCTTTCGCCATTTGATTTATGGCACCTTACCCCCCCCCCCCCCATGTAGCTACACCAGTTGAGAGAACACTAAGTAGGCCTATAATGTGAGGCAAGTATGGAACTTCCTTGTCCTACTTGGTCACCTCTTTCTATCCATTCCAATTATCACGCAAGGCCAACGTTTGATATTTATCACTTCATACTGTACGTGACTGAGATAGGCCTAGAAAAAGTTCAACGCTCTCTCACAATCTAATATATTTATCGTAAGAAAGCGCATCACCGTTGGGCAATTTTTGTATTCGACTGATTCACCAGCATGTCTTTGCCACAAAAAAAGTTTTTTAACCAGGAACTTTATTTAACATGTTTCGACGTGTTGAATTGAGACTGTGACTGGAAATTTGTATTTGTACATGTAATGTACTTGTAACATCGTTTGAAATATTGTTAATATCATTGAATATGTATCTTTCAAAATAGTCGTACAAAGGAAAATGAATATAGAAACGAATCAAATCAAATTTGAAACACCACAGTGTTTATACCACTGTATCCGCACACCAGCCATTCGAAATCACGCAGCGAAATATCAACATGTCATAATCATAACTGGCTGTCTCTTTTATATATGTCT
Organism: Strongylocentrotus droebachiensis; assembly: GCA_035222895.1. Lineage (NCBI taxonomy): Eukaryota > Metazoa > Echinodermata > Echinoidea > Camarodonta > Strongylocentrotidae > Strongylocentrotus > Strongylocentrotus droebachiensis. Next base: position 168,872 of record JAVYIG010003130.1, on the reverse strand, counting down.
GATCGATAACGACACGTCAATTTATCATATTGAACGCATTAATCAAACTCTTACGAGCCCGACTGCCGACATTATGGTCCCTTTGATTGCGCGCTCGACCTTTGGTTGGTGGTAATTTGTTACATGTCTGACTCCAACACACTGCTGTCGTCTGGTAGCTTGTCGCATACCTCACTGCATATAATGAAACACCGAACTCGAACAAGGATTGTTTTTCGTTTTGTGCCCCCTCCCCGCCCTCGATCCCCACACTTGGAAAAGAAATTAACGAAGAAGACCATAGTTAGGATCTCCACCCCCCCCCCCAAACACACACACACACACACACACACGCACACACACACACGCACACACACACAAATGTCACAACAAATGGATCCCGAGAGAGGGTAAAAAAAAAAGAATGCTCCCGCAACCGAAATTACATCTAAGCGCAGTAAGTTATACACTACACACATATTGTCCACCTCCAAAGGAAGAAAGAAAAAAAAATCGCCGCGCCCCCCCCCCCCCCACCCCCATCAGATAAGGTCTTGATCAACCCTCCCCCTCTAAATTCAACATTTGGTTGTGCCAGATTGTTACACATCGATCTATACTTACTCTGCTATTTCCATTGGTAATGATAATTATACTGAACCCCAAAAATAATTTCATGATGGCATCGCAATAACACTCACCGTTTTTATTAGTCATAGTATGCAAACAGTATTATGGATTCATATATCATTTAATACATCGACGATGCCTCTAAGCATATAACATATATATTATGACCCCTGTCACTGGATTCAGCCATGGCTGTACAGTGTACATGATGTAAACACACTCTCCACTCCCTAGGGAGCATTCCAGCTAGGCGCTAGTATACAGACGCTTACAATGCCACAATCTGGGTAGACAGTGGCAATTATGGATTAATGTCTTGCCAAAGGATGTTGGAGCCGGGCTGGGATTCGAACCCTCAATCCTCGAATCTAGAGTCCATGTAAATGAACTATCCACTACACCTCATTCAACGACGAACTTTTAAAACTGCATACAGTGCGTGTGGTGTATCCCTAATGGCGTATATACCAATGTTGAATGATAACGCCAATATTTTTAATGATGGAACCAGAAATGGTAAATACAGTGAAGGCATTTGACATAGACCCATTCAAGGTATTTTATTAGCCCTTTTTTCCTTTTTTGCCTTCAAAGTTAGGGACATACGATGGGCCACTGCTCTTCAATCAGTCAATATACAGAAGAATCTTCGTCATGCCCTTCTGTGCCTGAGTTCAAACTGTAAGCTGAGAGCCAGAAGGACGTTACCTTTATTGAGTCTAACGTCTTTTAGGCTTTCAGAGGAATCTCTTCTTTGTAAGTATCTGGTAAGCTATCCAATATTCTTAGATCGCACAAAGTAGAAAATTATCTTCATGCACATTTGCATATTTCTCATTCCTTTTTTAATACTAAATCTCATTTATGTCAAGGAATAAAGAACATCGAAGTAAAATGGTTTAATTTGATACTATAATTACTCTCTTATTATCGTCAGTATTGGTGTCGAATATCGATGCATGCTAAGTTTAAAAGAAATTACCAAGAACTGCTAATAATTTCACATATTGCCATGTTTTTTAGCAGACGACATCCATTTTCATTTCTTTACAACTAAACGCACGTTTTCGTTATTCCATCATCTATTTCCTCCCCCGACTTTGCTGTCTAATCAGGGTTTTTATCTCATTTATCACCCCCTGAAGGTGGAGAAATAATTGATGTTTTTGTTTCGAAAGCAACTTATTCATATGAGGGGCTAGCTATGCCATTAATTTCATAAAGAAAACACTCGAAAGTATTTTCAGTCGCCGTGTGTGTCCGCATTAGTCATTTTTTAGGTTATTCTTTTTTTAATATATAGGCACATTCCAGTTGTCTGTAATAATGGAAGTCAGATATTTATTACGCTTTATGAAATAAAGCATTTGATTTGTTAAGACTATTGTCAGCTTTCCCGTCAGATTTGATTAATTTGTTTATTCGGTTTGCTTCCCGAACAAAAAAAGCTGGCAGACCGCATGAGCTATAGACTGCGTGAAATACATTACTTTATTTATTGTCTGTGTTTCAACCGATGATTAATGAGTGCATTATCCGGCGAAGATAATAGAAGAGGAGGGAAGAGAGAAAGAGAGAGAGAGAGAGAGAGATATATAGAGAGAGAGAGAGAGAGAGAGAGAGGAAGAAGAGAGGAAAGATGGATTTATTGCGCCGACTGCGGTCTATGGTGGCGGCAAATCACAAAGAGAAAATCAGAAATGCTTGACACACATAGCCATCCATTTGGCGGACGAAAGGAGCATAAATCAAGCTCATGTTGACGCTCTTGTAAATGATGATCGGTTGAAATCATCATTCTTCACACTTTGAGCTAACCTCGTTTTAAGACCATGGTGACACATACGTTATTCAACATTGGCAGAGGGATACGTGCTCGAATCGATAGTTAGTTGATGGGGAAATAGAGAGTAGACTGAATAATGATCAGTTATGCATTTCTTAAACTAAAAGGTCCCCTCGCCTCTGTCTTTTAAACAAAATTGTTCGTACAAAAGTGGTATACATTTAAACGCAAATGTAACGCTTTGATTGAATATAAATGCATCCTTGGAAATTATAATGAGTTACATCAGTCAACTGTAGGACGAACAGATAATGGACATCTGATTTTACACATTACTGTTGATCAACATAATGCTTGTAAAAGGTGTGAGTGTTTGTATAAAAAGAAGGAATCGAATACTGAATTTAATTCTGATATGCCTACCTGACCATTGACAACACTTTTGAAACGATCCATCCCAAAACTAGATATGCTCATGATTAACACATCTCCCCCATTCTCTCCCTCTGTCTCTCTTTCTCTAATATCTATTTTTCGATAGTACCCCCCCCCCCCGACACAAACACACACACATATTCTTTCACACACTTTCTCTTTCTCTCTTTCCCTCTCTCTCTCTCTTTCTGTTACATCTATCTTTCGATAGTATCCCCCACTCACACTACACACACACACACAGTCACACTCTCTCTCTCTCTCTCTCCCACCTCTCTCTTTCTCAAAAGAACTATATTTCGATAGTATTTCTCTCTCGGCCCTGACACATACACCCCTCACCCACACTCTGTGCTCTCTCTCTCCCCCCCCCCCCCCCTCTCTCTCTCTCTCTCTTTCTCCCATTCTTTCTCACCCCCCCCCCTTTATATCCCACCTTTCCCCCCTCTTCCTTTGTGGTTTGTTTCCTCATTTATATTATTATGTTGGTGAGATATCACCCCATAAAAAGTCTAATCAAATGGCGCCCTCTCCTTTCTGCTATATCACCTTTACTGACATTATCCATAGTTATCTAAACTATCAAGTGATCAGAATAAGGGAGTTTACAGATAGCACATAATTATGGTACAAATGACCCCAAATGTCCACAGATCTTTTACACATGGAGAAGTTCCACTTTGAGCATATTAGAATAATAACTGCCAAAGTCCTAGATGTGCTTCATGAATACCTTTTGTTTGCCCTCTTGAAAAGAGTACTTCCACCTGCATATCATAGAATGTACCGTTGGTGCATAAATGAATAATGTTACATAACTTTCATGAGCGCATTATCCAGTATTCATCTCTGTGGGTTTTACCTTTTTGGTACAAATGACCTTTATCTGCCCATGCGCAGATTGTATCTGTAAACTCCCTTATATCGCCTCGTATATTTCAGCAATCATGATAATGGTAACAACAGGGATAAAGATATCATTAGTAAAATGTAATAATAACTGTAATTATAATAACATTGTTATAGGCGTAATAGTATCCATATTCTAAGTTTATTCATGCACATTATTAAAATATACATACGTTTGGCATAAAAATGTTTCTCTGACCATGCGGACTCTGTCTGTATAGGCCTATATATTTTTGAATATATAATTTCATAATAAAACAGTTAGATATTGTCAACTTTAGACTGGATAAGACGGCACAGCAAAAAAATAAAAACCACTTTCCTCATTTATTCGCCTGAACCCGAGCCTAAACTTTAAAAACGACGACAACCAAAAAAATGTTAAAATAAACCAAGAAGCAAACAAATAATGAGTAAAACGAAATTACAACTTTTCAAGTTTATTAATGAAAATTCCCGTTACCATTCTAATAAAATCGGATCGCATGATATTGACACCACAAACGTACGGAACTAGCATTATCTTAGAATACCAGTATTCTCGAAATGGAATAATGATTAATTGCATACCTGAATAACATATGTATTCGCTTGTGCTGAAATTGTTCCCTCGTCATGTTATTTTATCCGCTATACTTGGAATACTATCTCGAGGTTAGATGACTGATTACGTGATGATGTTTGTCAATGATACTGATTCCTTTGGCAATATTTCTGTTCCAAGAAAACTGACTTAAAAATATTGATTTGTGGACTTTGATATTAGGCTGAACTACCTCACTATTTCTGACTAGTATTTGTTCCTACTCCTACGCTTTAATTTCTTATTGTATTTTATATTGTAAATTCTATGATTTACCCCTTGGGCTGGGACTGTGAATCTTATTATTATAATGCGAAACATAGCATTTCAATCCAATGCTATACTAGAAAGAATTGAATCAGCATATGACATAACATGACAGTGGTTTGGTAGTTTCATGTTTGTTCCTTCCAAAAATCCCCCACGTACCCCTCCTTCCCCCCTTCTCCTCTTCTCCAGACGACTGACCCCTGTCAGCTTCTCTTGTCTGTAGAATCTTTCATCAAATATTCTTCCTACCAATAACTTAACTTGACGTGTTATTAACAAAAACTTGTCTCATTTCAAAACGATTCTGTTCAAAGAAACTCAGTCAATATGCCTATATCCTTCCACCCTCCACCACCCCCTCCCGGTATTCCCCTCCCCCTTCCCAATCCTTCCCCCTTCTCAAAACAGTTGACCCCTGTCACTCTCTCTTGCCTTGATCCATCGTCCATATTTGAAGTGCAATGTCAACGTCAGTCTCGTCATCAACATCGTCCCTTATTTACCGATCTACCGCCCAAATGTGACACGTAGTAAACCGAGTCAATACGCGGCCGACATAGTTAACTCTCCTCGCAAAAAGTACAAATACATAAATTTTGCATTATTTTCCACTCCACTCGGCGGGCCTAGTCAAAGTCGGCTCATGTTTGACATGTCATAACGCATTTATTGATATTACTGCGGGCAAAAATTGCAATTCCCCGCTCGAAAGCCGTCCATACTTACAAACATGGCGGAGCGCGCGGTACGTCCCCTCGTATAAGACGCGGTGTGTCAACATTTTCGGCGAAGAGGCGGAACGCGTGTGATGATAAAGGGGCGAAAGAAGGCCTTTTTTGAAGTGCATACATTTTTATAATGGTATTTGCATGTGAAAGATGAAAGAGAAACAATAAGAAATAGAGACAGGAGGAGAAATGATGAGAATTCTTTGACAGGGCGACAAGGAAAGTACCTCGAGCGGAAAGTTAGCTGAGACGAAAAGATGAAACTCGTGCGCGACTTTTAGACGCCCCGTTCTTGACCTTTTGCGTTTTTTGATCAGAATGTATTTACTTTCTGCTTTCCTCTTTCCCTTCTTCATTTTGATAAGCAATGTTGTTTACTTTTGTGGCTGGTACTTTTCTGAAGTATGTAATCATACAAGTTGCATGGTACTGCGACATGATCAAAGAGAGAATGTCGGTTTATTTTTTCGTTTTTGTGGGTTCAACGACATGGATATGATGAAATGCATGGCTCTCTATATTAGTCAGTAACTTCAACCGTTTGTTCCAATGATGGATGGGCGATGTAGAAATAAGGGTTTGGAAAAAAGAAGAAACTGAATGAGGGGGGAATTTAAGTCCCATTTTTTCATTTAGCTAAGCTAAGAGAGAAAGATTAAAAAGATATGTAAATATATACCATGGAGTTAGATAATGAAATGAAAGTCAGTGATGGTAAATGTTCATCGGAGTCAAAGTTTATGGGATGAATGAGGCAAGAGAAGGATAATGTAGAAAAAGAAGGATGGTGAAGAGGACAGGAAAAAGAGGAAGGGGGAGAAGGAGGACAGGAAGAAGTAAAAGGAGGAGAATGAAAAGAGGAAGAATTAAAAGTTGAAGAAGAAGTAGAGGAGGAGGAGGGTGAGGAAGAAGAAGAAAGTGCAGGGGAAAGAAAAAGTGAAGGAGAATAAAATGAAGAAAATTGTAACTTTGTAATCTACATAATCTTGTTTTGTTTTTAACACCTCAAACTTGAAACAAAGATCCGCACTTTTATATAGTATATTTACAAAGAAGCTCTCTTTCAGCTTTAAAATGGCGTGGAGAATTTAAATAACACATTCCCGTTTGAAATTATGAGTGGGCGATGAGCTGTTTGTAAAACGACTGGTGGAAGAGTAAATTGACACCCATAGGTTCATCATAAATTCATATTAAACCTCATTTCACCGCGAGCAGTCTGAACTGGGCGGGCAACATCAAACTGCCCCACGTCATTTCTTGACAACTCATCAAGGGGGAGAGATGTGCCGAGGGGCGTGTGCAGGGGACTGGCTCAGGAGGGGTGGGGTATGTTTAGCCCCCTGTCATTATTGAACTCCATTTTCACCGCCAGTGTTCTGAATTGGGAGCCTAGAACATCAAGAATGCCCCTTGTCAATTCTTGAAATGTTTCTCGTCATTTTTCATCAGTTCTCGCCCTTGTTATTTCTTGAAAACATTTAGGGGAATCGTCGAATGTACGAGGGTACACAGGCATGTGACCGTCGACCACAGGTTGAGAGGCGTGTGTAATAACTCCCTTCCTAAATCTTTTTTCTTCTCCCTTTTACTCAGATTATTTCTTAACAAACACATATTTCCTCTCAGTATCGTATCTTCTTTACAATTACTAGATGATATTGCCGATGGAAAGTATACGTTGTTTTTACTTGCCTCCATCGTGTCTGTGATAACTCGTCAATGAGCCTGAAACATTGTATCCTGGAGAGTGTGTCCATTCATAAAAACATATTCATAATCGACTTGCACCCGAAAAGTTAAAAACTTGTGGAAGGGATAAATTTTATGAAACTTCATCAAACGTTTTGCCGATTTAGAACTGTGGCACCGGGCTCATAACTTAATGTTAAATTACATTAAATGTTAAATCATCCTACAATTGTAATTCCCTGGTATATCATGTCTACTTTATCCATGCGTTTAATGACTTAATTGCAATAATGTTGGTAAGCAGGGAAGCATCGGTGTCGGATAGGAACACTAAAGTCTTGCAGGTGATCCAAAAGGCGCGAAACCATCATAAGATGTGACACCTAAATTTGTAGGTGTTTTTCTTGGCGCCGTATTTCCGGCGCCATTTTGTCGTCGCACTGCCTAGTTAGCTGTAGAATGACAGAGGTGCTGATGCTGATAGTAGTGCGTGCGAGTTTTCTTCTCACCTCTCTCAAAATATATGCTACCGTCTGATGAGAGCTAAAAATACGTTAAATCTGTATTAACATAAAATCCTTTTTGCTCTAAACTGACGATATGACAGATGTGACAGCACGAGGTATCGCCGAGGTACTCAAGTGGTTCATTTCCAAATGACCTACATGTTTATTAGGGTGTAAAACAAATCGAGCTCGCCACATGGTACGATAACAGTAAGAGTGTCGTCATAATGCATGCTCTTATACGTAACAATACGGGCCCGCTAAAAGAGTATAAAAGTTTATTTCTGAGATAGATAAAGTTCCTTTTAACATGTTAAAACCCCTTTAAAAATAGAAGTGGTATAATTACCTATGTCAACGAGAATAATGTATGTGTTTCTCTACGTCATAACATTTATAGCTCTAAGTGCACAACATAGTATGTTGTCTGTTTGTTTATTTGTTGTTTTCCCTCTTTTTGTCTGCGTAAATAGAGTTCTGGAACAGGAGACTGTATTAAAAGACTACTTCAAGATACTTGCCTACGGTAATGAAGAATATTTCATATCGTGGCATGTCTCTCTGATGTCACACCGATCAGACAGATAATGAAAACAGTTATCCTTTCTAACTCTGCGTTTATGAACGTAGTCTTACACCTGGTTGTTTAGTGTAATCATCAGATCATGAACATAAAACAATAGGCATACATCGCTACAATGCCTTTGTCAATGAAACGCATCTTGTCTAAATATCTGCTTTTTAAGAGCAAATTCATTCACACACTTACCGTAAGTTCATTAAACACATATTTACCCTGACCAAAGCGTACAAGGCGGGGGCAAGGGGTTGCAGCTACCCCCCCCCCCTCCCCCCCCCCCGACATTTTGAAATTGCTAATATTCGATTGAAGGAAGTTTCATATTCGGTTGCGCTCTCAGGAATTTGTACGTGGCAAAATTAAATTTTCACTATGAAAATGAACCAAAATAGTTCGCTCGCTCACTTCGCGCTAGCGCAAAGTTTTAAAACTGGAAAGTTCATATTCGGACAAAAGATAAGTGGCAATGGGGGCAATGTAGAGCTTTACGCTTATGTTTACATCTGAAAACCTGCTCCTTTTAAATAATAAACGAACTACCATCAAATAAAATAATTCGAAAAGGATTAAACTGTCATTTTAAAAATTCTAACTCTTTCAGTAAAATATCCTTCATTGGTGTAACGTGATACTAAATATAAAAAGGGGTTCGAAAATGTTTTTCTCGACGGTTTCCCCAAATACTTACCGCTGGCTTAAAACGGCTTGACTGGCGGCCATTTGGTGACATTTTCAGCAAAAAAAAGTAGTCAACCCTGACTAATTGCTAAATAAAAATCACAGAATAAACAGCAATGTCTCCGACAACGATTTGTCTTATTGGCATGGATGAGAGGAATTGTAGCTAATATCGGAGACGTCGTCTTCATCAGCGGGGAACCTCCGGGGGCGGTAAGGGGCTGTCGGGGTATCTGCACTGGCAATGAGCACTTCTCAGCCAATCTATTTCTTTTATGATTATCTATTTTCATATTTTTGTGACACGAATAAACGCTTGATATAGAGTTGTGATGGGTTATCAAATCCTGGTTTGGTCATTCAGGATTGAACGTCGCCGGCTATGAAGGTTCTCGAGTTTATGTCTTTTTCTTAAAGACATATTTAATATATTAAGTTTTAGGTTGACTATGTGCATTTACTTTTAGTAAACCCTCCCACACGCACGCACACACACACGCGCGCGCATGCATGCACCCTCCCATCCTCGTTTGCTGTGTAAACCGAGGACTCGTAATACATATCAGTATGCTATTACATATTGAGGACACACATGACGAGGACGATCTGGTAATTTACTGCATAACCGAGGACGCACTTTTTCCTTGCGAATATACTAAGTAAACGTACCCCGAGATGAAAGAGCCTCAAATTTTAATCAATTGACAGGGTTTTCAAACCGAGGACGTCCTTGTTATAAGAGTGGTTGTCAAAGTGAAGGTACAGTTCTAATGAACTCTCCCACACATACACGCGCGCGCGCACACACACACACACACACAACCCACGCACACCTTTATACTGTTAACTATAATGCTGATTGGATTTGATCTTCGATTCCATCTATATATGATTATAATCATTGTGATTCTCAAGTTTGTCCGAAACTATATGAGTCCAAAAGATATTTGAAAAAAACTGTAAATGTTTCTTTTCCTCTCCGCCTTCCCTCATCGTTGTTATAAAACAAAGGTTATCATTGTAAGTTTTCGATATCAAGCTATATTTTCGTTCTTTATTTTCCGCTGTTACTTGATAAATGTAATTTTCCTGACATTAGACCAAGGGAGTTAGAAGGGGCTCTTACTCGAGTTTATCCAGGGCAACTGATTGAGTTTGGTTCTCTCCTTTTCATGTGTTTTTCATCGTCATGCTTAGTGACGTCAAACAAAAGAGAAATATATATCAATTCGAACGTCATCATGCAAGTTACACAGTCTGCAAACGGACAAACCATATGAGGAATTACAGGGCACTACCAAATTAATCACGATAATGATTTGAATAAGTTCCCACTCCTTTAGGAAAAAAATCACTTTGATTGAGTTGGGTAGCACAAAGCGCTCTAAACCTGATCAAACTGCAACTGTTTTCTCTCCTCCATGATCGCTGTCTCTCTGTCATTTCATCGATATCCAACAGAGAAGATACAAAAATCAAAGTTTGACGTCGACTTTTGCTCCCACACATACTCCCAGCATGCTAGCTGGTCGGGAATCAACATCGTATCAACTTTGCCGTGTTACTTTTACGATGGGGACGATTCACCCGTCACAACCAATCAGCGTCATCGTCTGCCGCTAATTTTCGAATAACGAAATTTCTAATGAGCGCGCAGCGGGGCGGACCGGTTCGGAGAGGCGCCGACGTAGATTGGGTCCGGCCCGGAGAATATCGGCTGGGGTGGGTGGTTTGTTTGGTTGGTTTCTTGTTGGGTTTTGGGTCTCTTTTATTTGTCTTTGCATTCATATTTGTGTTCATTTATATATTCATTCAATTATTTATATATATATCTATATATCTATTTATTTTGTTTATTTAATTTTGTTGTCTATTTATGTATTTACTTGCTTATTTATTTATTATTTTTTCTGTTTTGTGTGCTTGTTGCCAGAAGCAGGTCTATGCCGCGGATTGAACTGTTGTCTTACGGTTGCCAAAACCACAAAGCTCGTCTACATGGCCTCTGAAGAGGACCTAGGTTCGATTCCCGGCGTTGGCATCTTTCCCTCCTTTACGAGGTTGACAGTAAGATATAAGCCAATCCCCAAAGTTTCTTGTAAGATGAAACAATGACATGATGGTCTCTTGTTTTCACCTCTTTCTGCTTACAATAGCTCAGATTCTTCATTACCGCTTTATCCTTGTGATTTTCCATTCCATCTTGTTTTCCATCTTCTTCTTTGCCTTCTGGCATGTCTCTTCAGTCTTCTTACTCTCTTCGTTTTTAATTTATCAATATCAAACAAACAATATCTAATTTTCGTTCATTTAATTTTCTTTTAATATCTTCCAGGTTATTGCAAGCCGCCAATATTGATCAAGATTTTGTCCAAGCCAATTATGTTTATTGGCACCACCCGTGTCTTTGTTTTAAGATGAAATCTAAAGATGTTTGTCATACCAGAACAATTCATATTTTTTTTCTCACATTAAAATTTATTTCCGGAATCATATATTTTTTAGCTGCTTTAGAAATGTAATGATTTTGATAAATAAATAAGAGGCGGTCACAAGAAGAAAATGAGACTGCGCCATACCACGGCGCCATTTTAGAGCATCCTTTGATGAGGCTGACCGTTTTGAGTAATACAAAATGGCGTCTTCATCCATTATGTGAAGAGACCAAGCAACGATTGGCCAACAGTAATGGAAAGGAGATCGAAAGGGACAATGCTAACCCAACGGACATGTTTTCCTCGGCGACGAAGGTCTTGAACGGCAACATTTTGGCTGGTCGCCGCTCAGCGCCCGCCTCCCATCACCACGCAGACGACATCCCTTTGATGTTGACGAAAGGAGAAAAAACAAAATGGCGACCGACCCGGACGTGTCAAGTCTAATTTGCTTGTGTGCTTTTCGAAAAGCAATTTAATATCATACATGGAGGTCCCGCAAAGGGAGGGCAAATTGAGAAATGGCAGACACTTGAATGCGGATGAGATATTAGAATATGAGATGGAGCGATGGGGACCGGAGGGTTTGGTGGGTTGGGAAGCAGGGGATGAAGGCGGGCGAGGGGGTTCTTTGATGTTGGGGAGTTGGCGCATCACGGACATGTCAGGTTCAATCAGCGTGGCGCGACGGGTTTGTCCCGGGGAGGTCCGGGGCTTGAGAAGGCTTGCATCCATGTAGGTCGTGAGGATCCGAGACGACACTGCAGCAGGTCTACTGCTACACGGTGTCCAAGCAAAAGATGACAGACATACAACATGGCGACCGTGCATAACGCCTATACACTATGAACATGACAGACAATGAAAGCGGACAAAATATACAGTTCCTCAGGAAAACAAAGGAACATCCCTTCACTGCTATTATGTAAAAATGTGTAGAACAGGTGAAAATGCATGTGACACCTGTTCTACACATTTTTACATAATAGCAGTGAAGGGATGTCCCTTTGTCTACCTGAGGAACTGTATATTTTGTCCGCTTTCATTGTCTGTAATGTTCATAGTGATAGTTATCATTACCATGCCATGCATGCGAGCAACATTGGCAGGCTAATTTCCTGAATAAAAAAAGATGTTGCACAGAGAGCGTCTCATCTGCATGTTCTACAACCTCTCCCAACGCACCGTGAGGGGGCTTGTCTGTGAACCAGAACCCCTCCGAAATCTCTGTTAGCTTCCTGGCAGGTTGCTTTCGAGGCCCAACGATGAACCCCTCGAATTAATTGTGAAGGGGCTCTTTCTGTGAGATGTCTTTTTCAAGCAAGTCTGATTTGTCAGATTTGTTTGTGTTTTTGTTCATTTCCAAAGAACTCTCATCAATAAATTTTAACAAAAAAATAAATTCTATTGTAAAAATAGTCGGCATTTCTAAGTTATATTGAAAATAAAACTTGTTTGTTTAAAGGGAATGGCCAAACAGAACAAATCTAAAGCAGACAATCTTGCCGAGAACGCCCATTCTGCGTCAAAGAACCCTATGGTTGCCAATCTCATACCCTTATCGGTCATTCGATGGCATGCAGAAACTTCATAAGTCTTTCTGGTGAGACACTACATTCATATTTTGTGTATATGAATAATTGGTCAAGCTTGATAGATAAGTTACTTCAGACGTGAGACATTCCATGTTTACATTAAGCCATTGTACTCTCCCATTTCCAAAATAACGCAAACCTAAGATTAATGAAATACATTTGGTTAAGGAAAGTGAAGGTTACCTCCAAACGTACAGGTATAGAGTACCATTCAAACCACATTTTTATGACCCGAACATGCATGCCGTTTTGTTTCCAGACAACCGACTTTGAACACCTAGACCTTGGGGGTGTTTCACAAAGATCCTAAGTCAAACTTAACTCTAAGTTGGATTTAAAAATCATGGAGAGCCATTTGTAGCCTTAAAATAAAATATATTCAAAAGTGAAAATTCAAGTATTTTAGAATTTCTATAAATTCCTCATCAAGATCATGGAATCTCCTTGATAATAGAAAATATGAATGATTTGAATCAACATTATATGCCTTTTAAAAATAACTTTTACAAAATATTTTCATAGATGCTAACAGCCTTCCATAAGTTTTAAGTCCAACTTAGAGATAAGTTTAACTTAGGATCTTTGTGAAACACCCCCCCCCCCCTTGTCAGGTAGACCGGCGGAACCAAAGCAAAAAGTGCATGCTCGTACGGACCAACCTTCATTTATGTCTGCACTTTCACTAGGTAAAGACCAAAATCAAAATTGATGACAGATTTTAGGGAGATAAAGCATACATGCGGAACAAGGCGATGGACCGGCGTTGGAAGATGGATGGAGTTGCATGCCGGTACAGGGAGCCCCATAATTTTGTTTGCCCTTTTTCAGAGAGGAAAAATCAGATGTTACCCTCTTTCCTAATGATCTGGGAGATTCATCTATGCCCAGATGTTGATTAAACGTTTGTTTTGGACGCATCATATTGTTAATCACAAAGGCCCGTATTCATGAACGAGGAAGAGGTACTGATTTATTGAACACTAAGTGTCAAACTGATACATTATTCTTAAAAATTAAAATAATAAGGATTATAATAAAGATTATGATAACAATAATGAGAATGATAATAATAATAATGATCATAATAACAACAATAATGATAATACAAAATGATAGTAATACTACTACTATTATTACTACTAAGTGTACTAATACCTATAACAATGATAATAATAATAATGATGATTGAAAAAAAAAGAATAATAATAAAACTGATGAAAGTAAGAAAAATATGTAATTCTGTATTAAAATAGATTAACGAAATGAATCCAGTCATGAAATAAAAAGGAGAAATTGATTTCATAACGAGATCGACATGATTTTCGTTCAATGCACTTTTAGTTACAGAATTACGGTGATTTGTACGTGATGTGGATGATCACTTGTGGCTCCATAATTCAGCGGATTAATTCGAGCGATTAAAACCTTGACAATTTTAGTACACCTTTATGATTTCCGGCCATATTGGTATTTTCATCCCTCTCAATTGCCACCAAGTGTTCATTTCTTTTCTAGGTTTGAAACAGAAAACATAAGGCTTTGCACTCAAAACTCTGGATTTTTTTTTATTTCAGCCCTCTGATAACAGATTGTTTACGTCAGTAGGGATTTATTCTTAATGCATCTCTTCATCGACTTATAAATAAGACGGATTTTCCTTGTCTCCTTTGGTATTGTTACAAGGCATTTACCTCCTCCATTTTCCTCTCCCAGACATTTCGTTTCCTTTTTTAAACCAATGATCTTATTCCGTATCAGATTTAGCTTTCAAGAAAACATGTTTTCACTCTGTATGTTATCATCAATTTTACAGTCTCACGTTTTTCAGCAAACTGGCGGCAATTGATAGCATTATGTTTCGCTGTGGATAATGTCATTGTAACTAATGAGGTGGAATCGTTATGCACTTTTTATAGGCAGATTTTTCTTGTTTTCTTGATATATATCCGTTCTCAATCTATCTTTCCTTCACAGCCAGAATAAAATTCGTCTTCATATTATTCATAGTTTCCCATTTTTTCTCTCATTATACTCATGATAATGTACCCTTTAATAGTTTCCTTAATTCTTCTCCGTAAAAACACATTTCATCATAATTATAGTATCGGATATATTACATAAATAGGCCTATGCGAAATGTAAATGTCTGCACCATTACACCCAGTATCTCAATATCATCAGTCTATTTTCAGAAGGGAATTTATTCAGTATAATCATCAGTATAATGAGTAATTTATTATGTCATTGTGTTTTCTATTTCGATTAGTATACCGTGGGTGTAGACGGGACAGCATTTTTAGTATACCATCTTCGGTTGTTACTATGATTCAGTATACCGCGTGAGTATACACGTACAGTATCTTCAATAAGTTATCAATATCCAAGCGTCAAAAACTCGCCTTTCTCCATATCATGCTACCACTCTTTCCTTTTTAGTCACCCTGTAGCCCCAACATCCAACCAAAATGGATAACTCTGAAACTGTCCAGTATTCATGATGTGTAAGATTGAGTAATATATAAAGTATACCATGAGTATACAGCTATGGTAGAACATCGGGTTTCCAACCGTCCAAATCTCGTCGTCCAACCTGACATACCACTTTTTTTCTGACACACCCTGTACCACCAACATCCAACCAAAATGAATAACTCTGAAACTGTCGAGTATTTATGATGAGCAATGACTGCCTAGCGGGGCGCAGTCGGCAAACTGGCAGCCGAATTTTGCCTAAATGAGGCGCGTTGCCTTTGATGTTGTACTTGTCGGGTCGCGCTAGCTGTCAAAGCCCATTTGCATCTGGATGGCCCAAGAAGGGTGCATTTACACCACTCTATTATCAGCATTATCATCAGCATGATGAGACCGATAGGCGTTTGGTATTTGCGTTTATAAGATGATGACGTGGATCCTAATCAAATGATTGGTTGAGAGCGTACACGTGACCAGGCATTTATTTTGCCTAATGCGTAATTTGGATAATGACCGGTCATTATCCAACCGATCATTAGTAAAATCTTACTAATGCCCTCACTGCTGTGTATTATTTGTATACTGATACATGGTGCGGATATATAGTCAGGACAAGGCCGCACTTCATTATCAGTATTTGAATGATAAAAACAATACCTTATATTAAGTCCGTGATTATCGAGGGGAGAGACAACAGCCACTTGTAATAATAACAAAACACTGCAGACATATATAATGCACAACATATCTACCCAAGCCATAAGGCGCTTACGATAAATAGATTAAATGGAATACCAAAAATTCTATGAAAGTGCTTACAACAAAACAGATCAAAGGACATTTAGGAGACGAATACCGAAGGATGTACACCCGAATATGTTCCAAGATCTACCTGATCTAACGCTGATGTAGAATTAGCGCCGATAGTTCGTTAGGTTTTGTTAGTTAGTAGGACCTGATTTCGCTAGTTGTGTAGGTCTCTTTTAATGACTTTTTTTGCTTATTTCGGTAGGTTGGGTCATCTTGTTTGATTGGTGGAACCAAAAGATACAGTAGTAGAATATACGTTTGTTTGTTTATTGTTTGTAAATTATTGTTGGTCTTTGGGGGAAGGGGGGGACATGTTAGACAGATGGTCTGTTTGATCAAAGGGAGAAGAAAGATGATAAAGTGAAACGAGAGAAGAACCGATAAAGATTCTAAAAATAAAAAAAGAGGAACAAACCAAGAAGTTACCAGCACTAACACTACAAAATATTGACTGATTTGCATTTCATTAATCTAGCATTAAAGTAATATTAGGTATTTATTCATATCCATTATTTCCATGTTCTCGGTCATTGGCAGAATGATGTACGGAAATATCAAGTGGACCTTCGTGAAGAATCTATGAAATGTGAAAGCATCCAATTTGAAGGGTCTTTTTGTTCGTCTTCCAGTGGATGTGTTTTTGTTGTTGTTGTCACCGGCGATGGATTGATATACCAATCCGGGGGCATTTACGATGCCGTAATCTACAAAGGGGGAAAAAAGGATGTTATAAAAAAAATAAGAAAAATGGCGGATGAGAAAGAATGAAAATGAGAAATGTGAAAAGCGCTGATGCATGGCACAATCCATTTCGTGCACAGGGGGTAGGTGATTAATCTTAATGTCCATCGCACTTTTTGGGTTGAGCTCTCTCTCTCTCTCTCTCTCTCTGGGTATTGATTTCGGGTTCTCTCTGTTTAGTTCAATAACACATCCATCAAAATATTCGTGTCCCTTGCTTTTGATGGAACGCTAATTTGTGTTTCCCATTCTATCAACAACGTGCGGTATTTTACATCTTGTTCTCACTTCCCGCTTCTCTCTCTCTCTCTCTCTCTCTCTCTATCTCTCTGTATTTCTTTCTCTCTCTGTCTATATCTATTATCTATCTATCTATCTATTTATCCACCTATCTGTCTGTTCGGCCTCCCCCCCCCCCTCCCCCTCCCCCATTCTCTCTCTCTCTCTCTTTCTGTAATTCTTTCTCTCAACGTCTATATCTATCGGTCTGTCTGTCTGTCTGTCTATCATTCTATCTATCTGGCTGTCTGGCCTCCCCCTTCTCTCTCTCTCTCTCTCTCTCACACACACACTTTATATCATACTCTCTTTCTACCTATCTCTCTCACTCTCCCCTCTATTTCTACCAATGTCCACCTCTACTTCTTTCAATTGCACTTTCGTTTGTATAATTACCTTTAGTGTTAAGATTAAGTATTACCCCACCACCCCCCCCCCCCTTTCATCAAAACAGGTTGAAAGGCGATGCTCAATAGAAATCTGCACTTTCTGAACATAATTCTTTTTCGGATATCTTAAGCAAAATAAAAACTGACCTAGCAAGACATTATGAATTTTCATCATGACATCACAGGATATTAATATGATATATATCGAATTAGATCAGTGTAGATCCCCTCCAATAATGATCTCATTCCCCCCCCCCCCCCTTTGTGTAAAATGGTCTCGTTCCGCTAACACATCACTCATAATATCATATCATGAAGCGGGAGCAATTTATTTCCCTCCTTGACACGTTTATCACGTTATAACGATTCCGCCGGCAATATCATATGGACTACTTAATATATACGACAGCTCAGTGTTTCATTGCATTGCCGCCCCCCCCCCCCACCCCCGAGAGTGCAGGAGAGTTGATCCTTTGGGTAGGGCATGGGGCCGTTGTCCACCCCCTCCCCCACACTCCAATATAGACTGTTTATCCCGAATACTGCATGTTTCTGGCTAATCAATAGACTTGTGGGGAAGGGGCAAGATGTGCTACACCCCACCCCCCCCCCCTCCAGTGGATTCTTTTTTTTAATTAGCAATATTCAGACACTAGTCGATCACTGCAAACTCGAGCAATGAGGAGATCTATTGGTAATCTTTATATATCATCTAGTAGTAGTAGGCCTATGTTCTGATGACAAAGAGTCAATTTAAAATGAACTGAACTGAACTGAATTTAAACTGGAAAGTTGCTTTTAGGGCAAGAGACGCCATCCAAGCACTTTATTAAGACATTTGTGCTCATTCACCTAGATGGATTAGTGTACCCCCAAGCCGCCCCTGCCCCTTCCCCGAAACCCCACCAAAAAAAGAATCGATGGGTCTGCCCACACCCTTTCTCTATTGAGTTGACACTTTGGGTGAAACAACACAAAGCTGTATACATCGCGACAAAGCTCGTTATGTACCCAGCTGTGATTATAGCAGGGTGCATCGTTTGCCATTGGGCGATCAGAATAGAAAGGGAGAGGGGTAGACAGAGAAAGAGACAGAGAGAGACAGAGAAAGAGAAAGAGAGAGAGAGAAGGAGAGACAGAGACAGAGACAGACAGACAGACAGAGTGGGAGTGTGTGTAGAAGAGGGGTGTGGGAGAGAGGTGGGTTTACGAATGAGATTGATTAATGTTTCATTATGGGATCACTTTTTTCATTTTTTTTCCAACTCTTATAATCAGTATAATCATGGATATTTCTGAAATTGTCTAATCCTGAAGCGACGAATGTCGTTTGTACTCTGTTTGCACCAAATTGACAGTGAGGTACTGACGGCGTTTTCAGGCTCGACAAAGTATAGGCATACAATTATAAAGGTATTGTATATATATATATTAAATCTATATATATATATATTGAATTTATTTTATTATATTCAGAGCCATTGGAAAAGCGGAATGTGGTAATGGAACGGTTTACTTGAATCGTATTCTTTCCTTATTGCACATATATTATGGATGAAAATTTAAGGATTTTTTTTCTCGATCGGAGTCCGCCATTCCTCCCCCACCCCCCCCCCCCCCCCCACCCCCTCCTCTCACTTTCGATAACAATCATTTTTTATTTTGCCTGTATGGTTTGTTAAGATTTTACCTCATCTGAAATATCATCAAATAATCAATAAAATATTAATAACGCACATAGTACTTATTGTCCATATAACATTTTTTACGTAGATCACATTTACTTTCTTACAAAGTTTCTATATTATTATGATACCTCGTGGTTGGGTCCTAAGATAGTAGGGTTTAATCTAAAATCTATAGTTTTTTGCACAATGTCACATTTGATTTACAAAGAATATTGACTGAGTTTGTATTGTTTTGTATTCATGTCTCATGAAAGTACAGCGTACTGCACTCTCCAAAAAGATTGATACATCCAATCACTCTTCATTACGCCCGCTATCTAGCTCTCATCCCCGCCCCATCCTCTCCCTCTCCCGTATGACACCCCCTTCTCTCTCTCTCTCTCTCTCTCTCTCTCTCTCTCTCCACCCCTTCTCTCTTTCTCCCGTGCTCTTCCCTTTCTTCATCTCTGTTTTCTTTCTCCTTCCCTTATTTCACAATTTTCTGTAATTTCTGCTTTCTCACTCTCTCTCTCTCCATCTATATTTAATTTATCCTCCCCCTTCTCTTTACATTTTGGTTTTCCCCTCTCCCTATCCACCCCTTCCTTCTCTCTCTCTCTCTCTCTCTCTCTCTCTCTCTGTATCTGTCTATCTTAGTACTGTCTATATCTCAAAAGCTTTCCTTTTCTTCTCCTCTCTCTCTCTCTTTCTCTCTCTCTCTCTCTCTCCCACTGCCTATATCATCTGATTCTTCTGCCTCACTCTCATCATCTCCTTCTTCTTCCATCACCAGTTTTCTCATCACAGGGACGTCTGGATTTTCGACACGGCCTAAACGAACCACATTCATCACTTTTTTCGGTCCCCTTTGACATAATTTCCCCCCATCTCTCCTCCTAGATTGCCGCCCGGCTCATTTATCAGATGTTGAATTTCCCGCCAATGCACTTACAACATGCAGCACTTTTTCTATGACCTGGGGAGTGTTTCACAAAGACGAAGATCGACTTTAAGATGGACTTAAGTATTGCAGGCCGTTCATGCCACTGTTTGCTCTCACCATTATGATCTTTAGATAATACTTTTTCATTCAGTAATGAATGATCAAAAATATGAATTACGTCCCTCGAGAGACAAATGCCAGTAAATGGTGAGAGCAAACAGTGGCATGAGCGGCCTGCCATAGTTAAGTTCAACTTAAAGTCGATCTTAGTCTTTGTGAAACACCCCCATGGTATCTAGTTGAAAAGTTTGATGGTTTCAGAGATGACGAACATTTTACCTAAGATGTAGGCCTATATAGAAATCATGGAATATAACGGACTGTTGTTAACTGCGTCTGCACTTATACATGCAGCAGTTCTTCCATACCCTGGTCCCTAGCCGAAACGTCTGATGGTTATAGAAAATATAGTCATTTAGGAGTAAATAATAGTTACTCATGCCTATGTAGAATTCCTGAATATTTGTAGAGAGCATGCTGAGTATTGTTGACCAGTTCTGCACTTACAACATACAGCACTTTTTCTAGCCATGTCCCGAAAGTCTGATATTTTACTGGTTGATATACTTTAGTTTTGGCGTAGGTCTACTTACATGTACTATTTATTTATCTAGTTACATAGTTTGTGAAATGCAATGCAACAATGTACCCGATTGTTAGCGACTGAACATTATACAAAGCCTATCAAATAGATATAGTGTATGTGTGACTCCTCATGTCTTCAAATAACATCCAGTCGAGTCCAGTGTTAAAGGATGACGATATTGCCAATAAAATATAATTTTCTCCATATTTAACGGCTAAATTGTAACATTTTTTATTGGCTCCACAGTCACCGTAGATGGTATTAAACTTGACAAATTTCATAAACTATGTGACAAAGATAAAACTGAGAACAAAATGCAGGCAGAACCCATCGACAATCTTTAGTCTATCCCACTCCTGACGCCAGTCAAGCAATCCCTCTATGGTATGTCTTTTGGCAAGGCATTAATCTACATTTGCCACACTCCACCTAGGTGAGGTATAAATGGGTACCCAGTAGGAATAAATACATTGAATGCTTGAGCGCCTGTTATGATAGCTCTGCTAAAGCAAATGGGTAATGATAATGATTGTAGGGCACTCACAGAGAACTGCCCTGGGTAAACAAGCCATAATATTATGATTATTATTACTTTATTCGCCAGAAATGTAGGCCTTCATCTGTATTTCGTAAACGGCATTATCATGTATATACATTATAAGAGCCATTTTCTGTTTTGTAAATGAAATATACGTCTAATTGGGGATATTACCATGACCCTCTTTCTATTTTACAATCATTGTTTCACCAAAGATTAAGCTTTTTATATGACAACCTCGTCTAACGGTGAAGTTTCTCTTATACACTGAAAAGCTAAACATCTCTTATAACCTGTGTCTGTTATATATATATATATATATATTCAAGGCAAATCTTACATTACAACCATGACAACTATGGCAACTGTGTTTCTTACCCCGAGAAGGAAATATATTATCAGCCGATTTTTCTTTCGAGAAACGAAAGCTGGTATTATAAGAGTGAACACAAAATGACCTTTTGGATGATACACAAGTACAAAGGCGATTACATCTTTTCCCGAACAAAAATATGTCGGGTGCTTAGTGCTCTCTTCCAAAATGCTAAATCATACCATCCATCAAAGAAGGACTGAGGCTGTTGTCAAATATGACAGAACGTACATCCATCTAGCTAGCTTCATTTAGTTCTTAATGAGCTACAGGGGTTACAACTCGTGGAAGTTAGCAGCGTGTTTTTGAGCACATCCATGTGTTACAATGACGCAGTGCATCAAAGCGGCAAACATCAAAGCAAACGGAGAAAATTGCAACTCGCATTACACGGCGACATTCATCATCATAATATGCGGGAAATTACGCGAACGAGGGCTTCATTCTCCAGCCCGGCGTAGCCGCGGGCCCTGCGGTGGAACAGACCGCTGAGTTTTTCTGTCGGAAATGACGCTATTAGGCAAAGCTCGTAATCGCGGAAAGAAAGAAAGTGCACGGGTAAATTAACCTACAAAAATAAGCTTATTTTGACCTTGGGCGTATCATTAAAATACTGTAAAGACCTACGCGAGATAAGAGAGAGAAAAGAATAGGAGCTGGTTCGCGCGGCACGGCTGCAAAGTAACCGAGACAAGTTGTTTCGGCAACCACGACAGACATAGCCTCTTTATTTCTTTACGTGTTTCATTGTTGCCAGGTTGCAGATCATGGACAAGGTATAGTGATTAGTTTGTGAAGTGGATCATCATCATAATGAAAGCAATCGAATTAGGGAACAAGATGAAAGAAGGGTGATTAATAATCAGATAGAGAGAAAAAGTGCAAGGAGAGGCCAAACCCTGCTATGCCACTCATCACGAAAAGGGTTAACCTTTGGGCAACCTTTGACAATTTGTGACAAAATAGGCTTTACACCAAATCATCCATTTTTCGTGGATTTTATTTGATATTCATTTTGACTAAATTCTTAGAGGAATGAAAACGGGTAGCCTGCACGACTTCTTCTCTCTTGGTTCAGACCCATCTTCTGAATTACAAGACACTGGTGCGAGAAAAAAAACTTCGATAATTCGATCGGAGACAAAAACATCACAATTTAACTGACTGGTGACGAAGTTTGGTTGTCTAAAAATGACATATCAGACTTTATAGAACATTAAAAAAAGAAAAGCCAAAAATAGTTTTGTCTATGTCTGCTTTTGCCTGCATTTTTACATAATGTCATAAGATACGTGTAGAATCAAGCGGCACAGCCAAAAATAATGGTTTGATTTAGAGATTGTTCATTGACCTACTCAAAGAGTAGAGAATCTTGCTTGCTTAGGTCATATTCTGTATAAGCAGGTGCCTTATACTGAGCTCCGGATATTATATTTGAAATTATTACAGACTCATCGGTAAATTCATCATGACTTGAGTGAACTTGTAACCCTTTGGACAGTAAATATATATTCGTAAGTACACAAGTCGTCATTTTGTCTGACATAGCAGTACTGCGTCAGCGACTGGTACCGTCTTTACGGGCCGTGTGAAGATGAAATCTTACAATGCACAATTAACCTTAAAACATCGTGAACACTGCATTGAATTACTGGCGTATATGCACTACAATTTTGTTCATAGGCTTGCTTAGTGTATTAGGTAATTACCATGGTTACAATGCCATCAAAATGACGACTTGTGTGCAAATGACTTTTTTTTCCTTCATTTCTTGTTATTCCATTCGTCATATAAAAACATACATACTTATAACATTGATATCTACAGATAAGTAAAGAACATACAAATAACATAACGAAAGATAAACACATACATGTAATACAATTATTATATACGAATGAGGAAACCGGCAAGAGAGAATAATAAAATCTTAGAACAATTCAACTAATATCATCCTATCATCTAAATGCAAAACAAGTTCTACTAGCTAAGTAAAGTTGACAAAGATATTTGTGGGCCATAATATTAGAAAAGTGCAAAATAAAAGCCTTGAAAATCAATTGCTTGGATGGTCCTGACGTTTTATGCATTTGCTAAATTATGATCTATAAACATTTCCAGTTTATAAGTTAGTTATAACAAAAATACTGTTTTATTGACGAGAGGGTTGTACTGTTTCTGACCAAACTCTAAAAAGATAAGCAAAGCGCGTATTTTCTGTCATAAATCACAGATTTTTACCATTTCTCTACTTTCGATGAGGTTTATCTTTCCTTTTAGTGAGCTTTAAGACGCAGAGAAAAGGGGGGATTGCGGGGGAAATGGGTTGGATAATTAGATATCGTTTTTCAGACCGACATCCTCTTTTGGTTTACGCTTTTCCCCTCCGACACTGGTAATGTGAAATATGTTCTGAGATATAGGAAGGGACTAACCGAGGTACTTTGAAAAGCGGTCCCATAAGTCCGGCCTAATCCTATCTTACGCAAAGAAAGAATTCATTTCGAGGGGATATGAAGATCGCCCGCCTCCGAATATCGTCCCTCTAACATTTCAACTCGGCAAAGTAATTTTTTATTGTTGGTTGGGCGAAGAAACATATCCTTCGCTTGTTTTGCTGACAATAATGTCAATTTTGTTTCTTTCTCCCTTCCCTTTTCCTCCCTTATCCCGTTTCATATTGCTGTGTTTTCGATTTTCTTGTTTTATGATGACTGGTGTATAAATGAAATGAAATATGTTCTGGTGTACAGTGCAGTGACACTGGGTTCATGCAGGTATATACGGCTAGCCGAGGGTTTTCTTTTTATGTGAACTTCACAAAGATTACCTATACTGCCGAGGGGCATAATATGGAAGCACCGAGAGAAGCAAATGGGTAAATGTCGCTCTTTGTTAGCGGGAACTATTTCTTCTCATTTTCATAAATGAGGTTTCACGTGCAGGGCGAAGTAGTCGAAATGTTTTCTATTATACCATTATCTCTCTAGCTACCCTAAAAAAGGAAAGGAAGACTGCACTTTTGAATTAGCATCATGTTGGAGTCGAGTGGTTTGAGCACTAGACTGAAGATGCACAGGTCGTGGATTCGAGCCCTGGCACAGCACGCGTCGAGTGGTTTGAGTCCGGCGTGGCACCTGTGTATTTTGGCAAGATATAGTTTCGTTTTATAATCTATTTTGCCCATCTTGACCCACAAATATACGGACATCTGGTATATTTTGTTCCTTGTCATATCACCATGGTAGCATGACTTACATCCTAAAGAAGAAGGTCAACAACAAAAATTAAAGTTGTTTTTCTGTATTTGTACCATATACAAATGCGGATTGCCATTATTGTTTTTTAATATAGCCTACTATTTACATGATAGATAATAATAACGAATATATTCATGAGAGTCTATAGTTAAGAACTTTGTGTTGAATTGAATTCAGTTCTTATTTGGAGTATTTGTAAATTTACACAAAATAATTGTGAGCTTTTTTAAAATTTAGTTATTCCCCCGTATGGAAACATTAGGCTATTTAAAAATATAACATTATGAAGGATTTCCATGAAATTATCTCATTAAAACAAAAATATGTCAAATTGTCAAGTTAGACCAAGTAAATGAAACTACCTGTTAGTTTAGTCCATAATGCCTATGATATAGGACCTTCGGCTCTTATGAGTTTATTGTCATCCGTCTCTCAACTTTACTTTGATAGTTCGAGAAACCCATATAAACACAAATACTCCCATTTAATATTAAACACTATTAACCCTTCTGCTCACTCAGAGTTCCTTTCAAAAAGGAATCTTACCATCATTAATCATGGTATGCTTTATGATGGAGCTGAAAAGGACTAATTACCCTTGACTCAAGTCATTACGGATGTAATTAAATTGAAATAGATTAGACTATATCATAACAGTTGCGTGTACTCATTTAAACGACAATAGAGTGGAGCGAAGGAGTTGGGGTGACAGCGATCGTGGTGATGCAGTAAAAAAAAAAAAAAGGGGGGGGGGGTACCGGGCACATATAACCTCTAACCGAATAAAGGGGGAAGGGGGTTGGGACATGATTGCAAAGACTTCCAAAAATCAACCCGAGGTACCTTTCATACTCACGTAATACAAACAGTACATATTTTAAACGAAAACCAGTGTATATGGGCTTCCCTTTTTTAATATGCGAAATGAATAAAAAAATTAATTTCCTTGCGGAATATAATAAGACATTGAAATTGACCCTGAGTTTATTACTCGAAAGTTTAAAATGAACGAGAGAAACCGAGGAGGAACAAAGAGGGTGAGGTATAACGTGAAATAATTTATACACCCCCCCCCCCCCCACCCCCAACAGACGATCTTGTTCTCTTGCATTTCATCCACCGTGTCAGACCGGAGCCCCCCCCCCCCCACCCCCAAGTGAGTGTAATGAGGATGACGAAGATGGTGATATTAATAAAGGAATAGGTGTACGATGACAACTGACGAAAAATATTCATGATTGTTTTTTGATGATTTTTCTTGACTTCGTCTTTTTTAATATTTTTATCTGTCTCTGTCATCTTCTCTGTCTCTGCTTCTCTCTCTCTCTCTCTCTCTCTCTCTCTCTCTCTTTCTCTCTCTCTCTTTCTCTCTCTCTCTCTCTCTCTCTTTCTTTCTCTCTCTCTCTCTCTTTCTCTCTCTCTTTCTCTCTCTCTTTAACTGGCCCCATGGAAGACCAGTAGCAAAAATATAGTTGCCCTTGAAAAATTGAGTACCAGCCGTATTTCTGTTCTTTTTCTCTGTATGAATAGTTTGTATGTATTTTATCTGATTTTATAATACTGAAATAAAAACAACAACAACATCTCTCTCTCCCTCTTACCTGCTTCTACAAAATGTACAAGTCTCTCCTGTCGCTTTTTCTGTCTCTGTCTCTCTCTATTCTCTCCACTTCTCTCCTTCTCACCCCTATATCTCTCTCCCTCTCCTGCTCATCTTCGATCCTCACTTCTTTCATTATCTCCCAGATCCAACCTGTCAGTCTGGTTTATCTCTGCCTGCCATCTTCGCTTGATGACATTCGTTCCATAAAAGGTACTAGGGCTCCATATAATGTCCCTTTATTTATTAGTCTCTTGCCAGACAGTTTTCCCTCTGTCTCATTTGGCTAATGTTCACGTATTTCACCCGCAGAAAACACACTCTAATGTACAGCAACACTCGCACTCTCCTCCATAATTGTTCCACCCCCCCCCCCCCCCCCTCAACCATCCTCCTCCTCCTCCCTAGACTCTTTATAAGAGAAAAGACAGGAATGTCTCGTAATTCTCTCCACTTTTTGTCGGTATGACGATTGCAATAAAACGTCGAGACATTCCATTTTATCAACGTCGATATGAAAATATATGGCCTCATAACTCCTGCCGAAATTGCGACATTTACGAAGAGAGAACGACCGTAAAAGGGTCCGCCCGCCATTTTATTGATGATTTACAGCCACCATAGAGAAAAAGTTCTCGAAACGTGTCGTTAACTTCATCTTCGTGTCGCATCAAACATCGCGATTATATTTTATGCTAGAAAATATGACTATATACCATTAATGACGTGGCATGATATTAATAACCATCAGCACAGGGATACAATGGACAAAATCTAGACATATTCTTTGACTGCTGCTTGTTGCATGAAGATAGCGGAATAAATTCGACATGCAGCACGCGCCGAGTAGGTCGAAACACTTCGCCTAACTATAAACACAATGTATATGACGTGAGATTACATAGAATGCCTATCTTTTTGACACTATATACCGTGAATACAGCAACACTTGTCTATCCAAATAGTCAAATGATACTAAAATATCAGAGCCTAGTTTCATGCCTTATTTGATATCGCATTCCCGCCAAGTTGGAGCGTCTGTGCTTTATTTTTTAACACTATTCTAGGGAAATTGATCAAGGCACCATAATAATTCAAGATTTTTAAGAGCGAATAAACAAAAACAAAATGTCTTTGTTCACTTCAGTCTGTCACCTTGCAGGGCCCTCATAGGAAGTACCTGATACTGATCAGTTTTCCTGGGTAAATACAAAAACTATTATAAATAGTAGTAGTGCCATCTGTATGTACAAAACTATATACATCGTAACCGATATGGAGTATTACAAATACACAAATTTATTACACGAATTCAGGGGGGAAATGACGAGATTTTGTCTGTTTTTAAATCGTTTGCTTAATTGTTTTGCATGTTTCATGTATTATTGTAATGCTGGTGGGAAGCATACACTGTAAAAAAATAATAGTCGAAATAACTCAATAAAATTGAGGAAAAGAATTGCCTTATTTTTATTAAGTAAATATTACCTACGGCATCTTAAGTAGAATTTACTTATTTTGCTGAATAAATTTTTACTCAGTTAAATCGAGTTACATTAACGTAAATAATTTAAGTATTGTAATCATTTTAGATAATTAAAAAAAAGCTATGATAGGATTACATATTGCACGATTTGGTACCCATGTAATCTAACAAGTAACATCCACTAATCATTCACTACTTCTATTTAAGATTAATCACTAATCACTTACACTCGACACATATTGAAAGGCTCCAAATTTTATATATACTTGATCGTAGCATCTTAAAAGGAAAATTGGTTGACAATTTCCTGAAATATCAAGTTTTGATTTGTTTTGAACTGGGTAACAATTAAAAATTGTCTTGTCTTTGCTTAGCCATGTTAAATGAATTAGTAAATGTTTTAAAGTCCTTAAATTTTCATTCAACCACAAAAAAAGAATCGTTTTATTTAAAAAAGAGTTTAATTTGGTCTTAATGAATATTCATAAATTATGTAAATATTTCTATTACGCACTGCATCGGTCCTTACATTAAAAAGATAAGAATAATCAACATAAATTGTTTGAGTAATACGTATAATTTCTGATTTTGGGTTAAAATTACTAAATTAATACAAGCTGAAATTACTTAAAGTTCTTATGTATTTGATTTTACTTAAATATTCCACGTATGTTCTACTAAATTGAAAGTTTGAGTTAGCAAGACTTAAATTTAGTGCGTAAGTGGCAAAACTAATGTTTTCAAGTAAATTCTACATGGAAAAAATACGTAAAAATTACCAATGACCAAATTATTTTTTACAGTGTATATCCACATTGTGGACGAAATAAATCAATATCAATATCCATATCAATAACATTTTCATTTGTTTCAGCTGAATGTAAAACTGTTAGTAGCAGTCTCCGTAAAATCTATTGATTTTAGAACCCTGTCATTAAAATAGGAGTGACAATGTACACACTTCTACAAAAATCATAATGAAAATGTCTTAACTTGCAAAAAAGAACTGGAAGAAAATTAGTTGGAAATGGTAGAAAGACACTGTTCTAATATCCGCATCTAGGGACGGAGGGGGGGGGGGGGGGGGGGGCTCTTAAAATACTCCAAAATGCCTCGAAATCTGGGAACCGTTTCTATAATTTCGTTTTTACAGCTCTGTTTTGCTTATTAGAAATTTTGGACACCAAGCCCTCCTACTCTTGCGCTTTTCTTGGTCGCACCCTAGATGTATATAATCCCATCCAAAGTCCAAAATAAAAGAAATTAGGGTTTCTTAAAATGTATTTTTGTTTAATAGTTCATCAAACAAGTAGGTCACAAAGCCTCGCCGTCTCGAGAATTCAAGCTTGAAGTAAAAACAAAAGGACATTAATTGAGTGTGACAGGTTACAGATCAAATGGAGACCCGATATGACACTTTGGTTTCAATAGGTGTTGAACCACAGCTCGTTGACGTACAAAGATAGAAGTTTCATTTCATTTTTTTTTCTTTTGAATTCCAGAAAAGAACAAGGTTTTTCTCATTATTCTCAGGTTACATGAATCACAACGGCAATTTCCCCCCATGACAGGACCCGGAAGTAAGGAGCCTGAACCTCAACCAAAGCATTCAATATAGGGGTGAATCGTTTTAAGGAGAGACCATGGGGAAAAAATTATGGAGAACAATATTGACATACAAAAATAATCTAATTCAGTTTCAAAACCTCGCCTGGCCTCAATCTTGAGCCAGAGATATATTTTATCTTGTATAGGAATGTTGTCATTTTGGAGGAATTTGTGTCAAAATGATATGTTTTCATGTTTCGGATCATGAAAGCTACGAACGTCATAGTTGAAACTGGGGTGTGGTAGGCATATTACGTCAAGGGTATAGGGAAAGTTTTTCATAGATAAACCCTGGGGCCATGTAAGATATAGCCAAAGACGGTGAGACTGATATAACATTATCGATTTAGATTTTAAGGAAAGTTATTTCGCTAAATAAAGTGGTATAAAAATATTATTTGAATCTGTATAGGCATATAATTATAGAGCATACTCTTTCGAAATGTTATTCCGCGGTGAACGTTTTCACATGCGTGCGCATTTTAACAATTTGAGGATGATAATAAATTGTAGCAATTTGTTCCACTTTACCTCATTATGTTAAACTAATCTTAACACACCTTGAAATCCAATTTTATGATAACGCTAATTGTGTCATACTTAATGTAAATAATTATACAAAAGCAGGGAGGAAAACGAACAACGACGGATAAAGGACAAATCTTGAAGAGAAAAGGGAAAAACAAGGTGATGGAGAAAACGAAGTGCATGGAAGAAGAAGAACGAGTAGGAGGGAAAGACTAGTAAGAAGAACAAGAACAAGAAGGAGAACAAGAACAAGAACAAGGAGAGGATGAACCAGAAGAACAAGAAGTAGAACAAGAAGAAGGAGAAAAAGAACAAGAGGAACAAGAAGAAGGCGAAGCATAAATGTAAGAGAAGGAGAAAGTGAATAGAAAACAATATTAAATGAAAACTAGAAAAAGAAGGAAATAAGAAAAATGTGACAATGATGACGAAAGACGAAAACATACTATAAAAATACTACAAACGGATGATATGTATTTTCGTTCCAATTTAAAATTGTACTTAAATGTGCAGATTATCATTTTGTTCACCCCTTCAACTGCTCTATGCCATTGGAATTCTGGATACTTTACAATAGTAACAGATGTGACAGATAGTTTCAGAATACGAAATGGAGAATGGTTTTCCGAATCGGGGCGGAAACCGGAAGCAAACCCGAGAAAGCGTCGATGCGATGAGGCGGGGTCGAAACACGAGCTTGCCTGTGGGCGAGTTTGCTACTGGGAGATAACACCCCGGGGTCATTGTCCTTTGAGAAGTTGAAGGTAAACTTTGAAAGCGAAAGAAATATTTGAAAACTTATGAATCAAACTCCTTCATGCGAAATATGTAAACAAGTTTGAAAAGGATTATTGCTACTTGCTCCTTCCTATTCCACAAATTTAATATCAACGAGAAGGAGAGAAAAGGGGGGAAAGGATGAAGAAGGTAAAAGAAATTATGAGAACGAAGCAAGGATATAATATAAATGGAAATAATTAATCAAGAAAGAAAGAGAGAAAATGGAAAGGACGTAGAGTCGGTAAAGGTAGGCTTATATAAACTGAAGACGATTAGACGGATCTCTCATAATATATTTTCCGTACTCGGTCACTTTTTTTACCTTCGCCTATCATCAAACTGGATCAAAAGATCTGCCCCCCTGCCCCTTCCTCTTGTATTACTGACTGGAGCCACGCTATAGGCCACTAACACAACAAAATAATGAGAAAACTATAGGTTGAAATGTGAATCCTATAATAAACCGGTACTAATAACACCCCGCTATATAAGAAAGTCTGAAGATTAACAAATAAATAAATACTTGGGTGCTCATTATTAATTTTGTGCACCCTATTCTACGGGTGTTGCTATTCGAACCATTACTTTATGTAAAACATTGCGATTGTGCATTTTTGTTTCACTTTCTCAACCTCGTGCCAATTTGAATACAATGTACAACAGTGTAAATATTATGTATTTAGAATAATAGGAAAAAAGGATACAGTATACAATCTTTGTATACAAGCGGCATGATCGGGTATATAGGGAGGGGGATCTAATTCTATGTGTGTTTAGCTGTTTATACTATACAACATAATATATTTATATGTTATCATTTTTGTGTGTGTTAAGTTATATTCATGAATGTTTAATACTTCTTTCTTTCTTTCTTCCCTTCCTTCTCTTTCTAGACCTCTATATTATTTAGGAAGAGAATGCACATATTCAGCAAGCCAGCCGTATTGATTTCAATAATGATTGTTTGTTTATGTTTATAATTATAGCCTATAGGCTATATGTTTGTATACCAAATAGTAATACGGTCGCTACTACATGGGGGCTTTGTTTGACCCCCCCCCCTAAAAATAAAGTCGGTTGACTTTGATAATCCTTGAGGAGAATAATATGAGGATACTATAAGGACTAGTTGAAATTAGACTTGACAACTACAACAACCATAACATTGATATTGAATTGCCAACCCAATTCCCTTGTCCAAATGAATGATTTTGTTGTTCGCAAGACATGTCAAATAGTAAAAAAATGTGGAAGAAAACAAATCATACATCAAGTCAAATCAAAAAGCAAAACAAGAATTTTCTCTTCATGGCCGTAAAAAAGAAAAAAAAGTGGAGTGAAGAACTGTATAATAAGAAAAACAGGTTATATCTCAACAGCCCCCTAATCCAGCAAATCATCGCTGTTTATGATCTCCAAACCGTGGGCTCTGTGTGGCCTACATCTGACCAACAAAATCTGACATGAAATGCCACACAAAATAACAGGGGAGATCAATCGCTGCAGCCGTCACTCCGTAAACACATCGGAAGAAGAAAATAAAAAAAGCCATCGGACATATGGCAGCAAAAGATGCCGAGCCCGCCCCGCTAAGGTGCCGCCTCGGCTCCGGTGATTTACAGAGGTCGCTAACAGACATCTGAGTCGAAAAGCCGCCGAGCTGCCGAGGCGAGAGCGGATAGAAGGCCGAGACTTGCCATTAATTTTGCTGGTTGTGGCCGCGCTGATAGATGGCTGGAGACGGTGAGGTCTGAGCTCGACGAAACACACTTGCTGTCGTCTCTAAATTCTCTTGAATTGCTTCATGGGGGATTTAGAAAGCGGAAATATGGTTAAATGAAAAAGGAATTGTTAATGGGCTACAAGATGTTCGATTGTATTACCTTATTATAAGTGAATTTTCCGTTTCTGATTTTGCGATAAGTGAGAGTGGTCACACACTTTGCATCCGCGGAAATGGACGAACCAAGATTTATATACCGACATAATATCACGGGCAGATTGAAGGACATTGATGTTATGATGTATTACCATCAACCCCAGCCTCCCCTCTTTATTTATGTTGTATTTCCTCATTATGTCATGCATCTACGCGTTATATTTTGCTGGAAGAAATTGCCAATTCACCATGTTCTTCATAAATGTTCACAAAACCACAGTCACATAAAACAGAAAAATATTTCATTACGAACCTCAACACTACATATTTATTTTGCACATAATGTAACATGTCATTCTATCGGCTCTGATTTGCCCCCGTTCTCCTTACAGTAAGAAAGGGAAAAGATGATAACAAAATGATTTTAATTGGTATGGTATTCTCACAGAAGCATATCTCACTTAAATTGGTTACAAATAACGGGGCGGAGGGATGAGAATTGTTTAGTATTAGGGTTGCAAAAAATGAAAGGAGCATGTGAATAACCTGTATGCTAAATTATAAACGAAAAAGATATACCGTATATACACAGGGAGATGTGAGTTTATACAGAATCACAGGAAGGTTTGTCATCACAATAAATAATAATAGCAAACTGTTGAGGGCGCTAATCCACTTTCATGCGTAAGGGTCCAGCGATCAAAATATTGAAATGACAACATTGGTAAAACAAAATTATGATTAATTTTCAAAACAGACGTCATTGTCCTCTTTTTATATCCAGAATTGTTATTGTATGTGACTAGAAACATCAACATATTACCATGAAGAAGAAGAATACATTTAACTTCTAAATGGCAATGAATGGATTTGGGAGAGAGGCAAATTCATCAACAGAAGATATGTTATCCAGGTGAGTGGATGTCAAGAGAGAATTGAATTAAACAAGAGGAAACTCAAAAATAATGAGAACGATTATGATGAGGATGACGATGATCTCTACTACAATAACAGTAATTTAGTTATTTACATATATATTATAAGCTATTATAAAGGATTCGGTGACTTTTTGATCATAATTAACAAAATCATCCGATTAATATTTGCATAAACCGCTATAAAAGAAAACAACATAATAATAAATAATAAAACACCAGCGAAAATGAATGCAAACGTCCGTTCATCTCTACAGAATAATCAATTTAGATCCAACACTTGATGCAAAAATTCAATTTTTCGTCTTCAAAATATTATTAGCTATCAAGCAAAAACACTTGGTATCTAAATAACACTCTGTTATATGTTCATCTTTTTTTTTATTACTATATAGAATGGAACTCTTGTGTTTACCACCGACATGATTTTGCTATGGATGTGCAGTCTGCAGTTTTCTTCACTATATAGATTATAACGTGAGATGGCGCTATTCCACTTACATCACTGGATCGGAGTGAAGGTGAGAGGAAAACGAACAAAGAAACGAACACATGAAAAGTTTGATTCCGCAAAACAAAACAAACAAAAACACTCAATCACTAAAAGTGGATGAAATAATTAAGATGAAAATTGTAAAATACAAAGAAAAAAAGCATTTGTTTAATTAATAATAAATAAACAATCGGGAAGAATAGTAATAACAAACGAAAAAGACAATGGAAAATGGAGATTATGAGCCCCATTTTTTTGACATATAATAAATTCCATGCTCATTGGAACTTTTCGAGTTTCATGCTCACATAATATAACTCTCCTACGTGCTCTCATCACTGTATTTCTCTCTCTCTCTCTCTTTGACCCTTCTAACCTTCCAAATTGCTAAATGTATAGCTTCTTTCCATGCCCTTTGTTTCTCTATTGCTCTTTACCTCTCTCTCTCTCTCTTCCAATTACTTTACTTTCTCTCCCCTCTCTTCTTTCTCTCTCTCTTTCTTGCTCTTTTTTCAACTACTTCTCATTCTTCCTTACTTTAGTTTTATCTATGACCTTTTCTTGTTTGCA
Source organism: Strongylocentrotus droebachiensis (assembly GCA_035222895.1). Taxonomy (NCBI): domain Eukaryota; kingdom Metazoa; phylum Echinodermata; class Echinoidea; order Camarodonta; family Strongylocentrotidae; genus Strongylocentrotus; species Strongylocentrotus droebachiensis. The sequence goes on along the minus strand of JAVYIG010003130.1, from coordinate 134,069 downwards.
TTAACTATTCTCCCATCCTTTGTTATTTTGTGTCACTTTAGCCTCCCTTTTCTCTTTTGGTGTAAATATTCTAAAAAAGAATGAAACGCTGATAATAACAAACAACAACATCTTTCTACTCCCCTTTCTTTCTGTTACCATTCCTTCTTTTGTCATGGCACTCACATGAATCTCTCTCTCTCTTTCTCCCACAACTTTCTCCCTTCTCTTAGAGGTAAAGACCAGTAATGGTCATGCGATTACATTGTGAAAGAAACGTTGAGGAATCGATCAGAGAAGGTTGATCATCTAGCATCTAGCATCTGCAAGGTTCTGGAATCATCAAAATGATAAGAAATTTGGCCCATTCTTCGTAAAGTTACAAGCACTATACACAGAAAGATGTATATGGGACTACCCTATATCTCTCACACGACCATGAGAGAAACAAATTTACCAAATATATGAATTAGTAGGCGGTTTCCCGGCAATTTTTTTATTATCATGTATTAGTCAAAACATATTCTTTTACACGATTGGTAATGAGAGCTTCCATTTCATTTTTTGAAATTGGGGCGTTTCCAATACTGGTCTTTACCTTTAAATCTCTCTCTCACTTCTTTTCCTAACTTTACTCAATTTCTTCTCTATTTTGCTTATATCTTCTTGTATTCCATATGGTTAAAGCCCTTCAATGATGAATATGAACATTTGCACTTTACGATTTACAATATGATGCATGTTAAAACATCTTTTAATTCAGCAGCTCTTTATGAACAAAATAATTCAGTTAATGGAATGAATTTGAATATTCAGATTAACCTTTCAGCATTGATTGTAGCCAACTAAATAAACAATTGATTCTAACTTCATAAGTTTAATGAGTACATTGATTAATTAATTGTATATTTCAAAGCAAAATAAATATAAATCTTAAATGAGTTTGAAACCCTACAGTTAACACGATTCTTAGTGAAACAAAACCGAACTACAGTATAATCTTGCCAATAATTATAAGCTGTTAAATATGATTTTAAGCTTCTGATAATGTCAACAGTTTTATGTTAACTTGGTGAACTTATAATTAATTTGAAAACATTGGCTCTGGCCTTTATTTTTATTAAAGATATAGTGTTGAGGTTACGTTTGCAGTTGAGATTTAGTTTAGGTTTAGAATTAGGGTCAAGAATAGTGTTTGATCATGGGTTAAATTTAAGAATTTGGTTAGCAGAGGAAACTGTCCCCAGAGTATCCCAGAGATGCCAACTTTTGGAAAACAGAAATAGGGAGGATTTGTAACCGACACCAAATAATGTGCGCATAGCGCACATCTCGAGCGCGTAGCGCCCGACCCATGCGGCCGGGGTCCAGGGCCCGCCTTAGGGCCCTGGAAGCTCTGGGGTTCTAGATGCTCTCTGGTGCAATCTGAGCCTTATTTTGCAGCATTTTACATGTGTATTTAGTTGAATAATTCTCACTTTTTTGTTTAATAACATATTACAAATGGTACAAAATGCATGATAGATTCCTTTCAAACTTCCGAATACACGGGTACTTGATACTATATTCGGTCTTATACTTCTGAGACCATTTCTTGGTCTTCTTTTGCTGATTTTCCGCCATTTGGATTCTGTGTCAATATCCACGCATTGGTTACGGCGATCCATATGCTGAAACAATCTTTCGCTACTCTTAATTTGTCTTTTAACATAGTGGAATTAGTACATGCTAAAGTTAACAGACGATATTTCTCATTCAATTCACAGATAAATATACTGATAAGCGCCAAAAAAAAAAAAAAAAAAAAATATTAAAAAAAAAAAAAAAAAAAAAAAAAAAATGTTTTTTTTTTTTTTTTTTAATAAATCGGGAGGATAAGGATGGTGATCGTAAGGTCGGGAGTTGGGGTGAATTATCGGGAGCCTCCCGATAAAATCGGGAGGGTTGGCATCTCTGGTATCCTTACTGGACGTTTAGAGCTGACTTAAGGTTGATAGTCCCACTAGAATGTGGACCGGCTGAATCTTTCCAAGTCAATTTTGTTTATCATTCCATTCTAAATGGGACATAACTACTATTCATCTTTGACTTCACTTCCAAACCTTTCTCAGCCTCTCTGATACTAGGTGCACAGGGAAGTTGGTCATCCAATATACCAGGTATTGCCATCCTGCAAAGATCTTGAAATTAGAAAACTATCTGAACTCTGAGCATTGACATGCCTGTATGAAACAGATCTTGAACGAGCAATGTCACTAGTAGGCTGTTTGGAATACATGTACGTTAGTTGTTGATGGAAAACAATTGTCTACTTCTTTCGATGAGAGACAACAAACGCTTTCTTTTCAATTTCACACCTCCATCTACGTTTCTGAAATCATCTAATGCCTTCCCTCGCCCCCATCCGAGAAGAGAGTTGACAAACTCCTAATCATATCACAGACAACATGAATGACATTATCAATGACATCATGGAAAGTCCTCATTTCCCCCAGGTAATAAACAGGCTATTCGGAATTACCTTTCGTGGGAAGTTATTTTCTTTCTCTCGTTCAGAGTGACAACTTTCTTTGCATAATTTATGGCACAGTTCAATGCCTTCCTTCACCCCATAAAGAGAAAATCAATGACCTTCTATCATCTCAAGGGCAACCTCAATATTATTGTCAATGACATATGAAAGTTTATTTCTCCAGGCAGTTCAAACTAGGCACCGAAGGCAGGTTACCCTTTTATCTCATCAAAGTAATGAACTTCTTTCTTTGCATTCCCCCCACCTGCACAATCCAGTACCTTCCCTCTCCCTACAAGAGAAAGGCAATGACCTACACCTCAAGGGCAGCCTCAATGTCATTGTCAATTACATACGGTACATGAAAACTTATTTCTGCGGGCAGTTCAAACAAGGCACTGGTGGCAGGTTACCCTTTTACCTCATCAAAGTGACAAACTTCTTTCTTTGCATCCCCCTCCCCCACCTGCACGATTCAGTACCACCCCTTCTCCCTTCAAGAGAAAGGGCAATGACCTACATTTCTAGGACACCATGAATAACATTGTCAAGGACATCCTCAATGACAATCTCAATGACATCCTCAATGACATTCTCTAGGACACCATGAAAGACATTGTCAATGACGTCCTCAGTGACAATCTCAAGGACATCACTGAAGGTGCTCATTTCTCTAGACCGATCAGCTCTTCTGGTCTCTTGTACTTCCAGTCTGTCTCCGTCAGCCAAACCATCTTCTTACGAAGGTCGTTCAGTCTCTGCTCGTGGATCTCTGTAAATTCAAAATATGATACAGAAAACGGGTTAATAATACATGTTAAATCTTTCGTAAAGGCGGGTATTTCAAGATTTTCAACAAAATCACTACCACTGCTGTAAAAGTGAAGGCCAACATAGAGCGGTTTGTACCCCAAGCATCATCACAGGCACATCATCAGTTGGTGATGCATTGTGGGACATGGCTGTCGACACATTTGGGCCAGTGTGAGCAGCCGATGGCAGTGTACTTAAATCCAAAGTGGTGTCAGTAGCATACACCGCCTTTAATATCAATCTATCTCTTTAATTCTTGTTCTTAATCTAAGAATGTAAGTTTTGTTATAATTGTTGTTTTTTGTTTTTCACAGAACCAATGAAATGTGACTGTCACTCTTGATGAAAATAAAGGTTCTACTTAAAGGTACATGTACAGTGTAGTCACGATTTCTAGTCTTTGACTGAAAAATTAAAGATTATAGCATCATACCAAATATACACTGTTCAATACGGCAAATACCCACAAATAATACTTACAAAGCAATTCAGTTTGCAACTACAAGATATCTGAGCAATTAATAGAGCAAGATTTTAGACAACCAGTTGTCTAGACAATAAAACAGAATACCAACTCTGGTGTACATTTGAGCTTTATCAAAACATCCAAAGGTCTACTTTCATCAGAGTAACAATTCTCACCTTTCTGTAGATTTTTCACACAGTTCTCTGTCAGCTGCTCCACTTCCATTTTATCCAATTGTAGATCTGGAAATAGAATTAATAAAGTGTGAGTAACTGAGTATGTTGCTTGCTGGTGACTTATTGTTGGGGAGTTTTTACTTCCATTTCAATTAGGCCAAATAACAAAAATAATGTGTTTCTCGTCCGGACTTCAAAAAAAAAGGAGGCAGGTTATTTCTATTTACTACATGTAGGGTCTAGTCTATATTGCAATTTTTTTCCAAGATGGCTGCCATGCTAAATATGGCTGGCCAAGCCTATTTATTCCCATAGGCTAACGAACAAAAGAGACAGAAACTTTGGTCTAATCTATGGCATGCATATCTTTCTTGCTCCCTCTACGAGACGACTCCACCCAACAAGCCTCCTCCTCTCTCATGCTCTTACCCCTTCCATCTTTCGCCTCTCTTTCATCGAATCCGGGCTAACTCGGCCCACGGGACTACTCGGCCCAGCTGGAAAAACTGGGCCGAGATGTCCCGACCTGATTAATCGATCGAGAGATACCAATGTGTATATGTTTGTGCTCTTTGTGACTTAATAATGCCCTTTCCAACCTAAATCTTTAATGGAATGGTGTTAAATGATACTAATGAAGACAATCTATGACTTATCTTTAGGTAAAATGACAAAAAAATGACATTTCGGACAATTTACTCACAGCTCGCAATCCCCATTGCCGCACGTACATTAAATGCGCGTTGTATCTACTCGGACCACTGAAATTCGAGCAGTGTTTTTGTCGGTAAATCACTGCAAAAATATCATTTTTATCTCGTATGAAGGTCTATTTTTTATTTCTGACACAAATTTCATTATTGAGAAGTCGAATATAGTACATTTTAGACGAGATGGTTGATGTTTGTTCACATTCTTTCGAGTTTCGTCCTGGCCGTAAATTAGCAGACTACTGCCTAGTGCTACCGCAGCAGCTCAGCTCAGTGTGCAGCTAGCCGTACAGCGCCGCCGGCCGGGTCGGCGGGGGAATTCACTGACTCGGCGCCCGTACCGGGCCGCTGCAGTGCATTGCATGATTGTACTGCCCAATTTGATCGAGTGATGTGAGTATAACTAATCAAACTAGATCTATATCTACTGTATTATCATTATTCATTCCGAGTAGAATATCCAATTTGATTTAGGGAGTAAAGTAAACTAGACCTAGATCTATATCTACATCATTATCATATACTAGATTAGTCATTCAGAGTAGAATATTCGATTAATGAAGGAATGGAATTTTTCTTTTTCATAATCAGATAATCATATTTTACTCCTAAAAGTTAAAGACTTGATAAATAGCTAGATCTAACGTAAGGGCCTAGCCTAGTACTGTAAGAGAAGTGAGCTGAAGAATCGCCTTCTTATTTTTTTGGAGGGGGCTGCTTCAAAAAAATTCTACGAAAAGAAGGTATTGGCTTCTATTTTTTGTTATAAATAATGCAGCACCCACCACCTCCCCCCCCCCCAAACAAACCAAAAAATCTCCTTTTTGTTACCTTTTTCTGGGAATCAAAGAGATACATACAAAGCAAAGCAATTATAAGACATGATCTGGCAATGACGTGCCGGTGCATGGAGGGGCAGGGGCAGAGGCGGCCATCCCGGGGGGGGGGGGGGCAGTGCCCCCCACTTTTTCAGATACCCCAAAAGTGCCCCTTTTTACATAGGAAAAGTGCCCCTTTTATTTTGTAAGTGTCCCTTTTACATAGGAAAGGTGCCCCTTCCCCCTTTTCACCTCTGACGAGTGCCCTTTTTTATTTTTGACACGTGCCCTTTTCCTTTCTAATAAGGGAACTATCCCCTTTTCACCTCTTATAAATGCCCCTATCAAAATCTGATGGGTGCCCCTTTTCCGTCAACAAATGCCTATTTCCCATTTTCGTAAACGCCTCTTTTTCATCACTGGTGAGTGCCTCTTGAGTGCCTCTATTTTGTAAGTGCCCCTTTTACATAGGAAAGGTGCCCCTTCCCCCTCTGACGAGTGCCCTTTTTTATTTTTGACACGTGCCCCTTTTCCTTCGACATGTTCCCATTTTCCTTTGCAATAAGTGTCCATTTTCCATTCTCATAAATCTTGAAATCCCTCTCATCATCTCCATCCCTCTCATCATCTCCATCCCTCTCATCATCTCAATCCCTCTCATCATCTCCATCCCTCTCATCATCTCCATCCCTCTCATCATCTCCATCCCTCTCATCATCTCCATCCCTCTCATCATCTCCATCCCTCTCATCATCTCCATCCCTCTCATCATCTCCATCCCTCTCATCATCTCAATCCCTCTCATCATCTCCATCCCTCTCATCATCTCCATCCCTCTCATCATCTCCATCCCTCTCATCATCTCCATCCCTCTCATCATCTCCATCCCTCTCATCATCTCCATCCCTCTCATCATCTCAATCCCTCTCATCATCTCCATCCCTCTCACCATCTTCATTCCTCACACCGTCTCCATCCCTCACCAATCCCTCTCATCAACAGCGTCTTCATCCCTTACATCATCAACATCGTCTCCTTCCCTCTCATCATCTCCATCCCTCCATCCCTCTCATCGTCTCCATCCCTCTCATCATCTCCATCCCTCTCATCATCTCCATCCCTCTCATCATCTTCATCTCTCTCATCATCTCCATCCCTCTCATCGTCTCCATCCCTCTCATCATCTCCATCCCTCTCATCATCTTCATTCCTCACACCGTCTCCATCCCTCACCAATCCCTCTCATCAACAGCGTCTTCATCCCTTACATCATCAACATTGTCTCCTTCCCTCTCATCATCTCCATCCCTCACCAATCCCTCTCGTCTCCATCCCTCTCATCAAAGAAAGAAGACGATTCGTTATATCGTCCTCGACTCTTAAACCTTGTTTGAATTCAGTCCCCCCCCCCCCTCCCTCTCGCGCAAAGCGCGGAAGCTTTGACGTTTTATTACATTTTTAGAGAAAGAAGACGATTTGTTGTACCGTTCTCGACTCTTAATCCTTATCTGAATTCAGTTCCGTCCCCCCTTCCCGCGCAAAGCGCGGAAGCTTTGATGTTTCATTAAATAATTAGAGAAAGAAGACGATTCCTTTTTACCGTTCTCGACTCTAAATCCTTGTCTGAATTCAGTTTCCCGCTCCCGCGCGAAGCGTTGACGTTTCATAAATTATTAGAGAAAGAAGACGATTCGTTGTACCGTTCTCGACTCTTTATCCTTATCTGAATTCAGTTACGTCCCCCCTTCCCGCGCGAAGCGCGGAAGCTTTGATGTTTCAATAAATAATTAGAGAAAGAAGATTCGTTGTACTGTTCTCGACTCTTAATCCTTTTTCTTCCCACGTCCTCTTCCTTTTTTCTTTTTTTTCTCTTTTTTTTTTTTGGGGGGGGGGGCGACCGCCCCCACTGCCCCCCCCCCGGCTACGCGCCTGCCCCTCCAAAAAAATAAGAAGGCGATTCTTCAGCTCACTTCTCTTACAGTACTAGGCTAGGCCCTTACGTTAGTTCTAGCTATTTATCAAGTCTTTAACTTTTAGGAGTAAAATATGATTATCTGATTATGAAAAAGAAAAATTCCATTCCTTCATTAATCGAATATTCTACTCTGAATGACTAATGTAGTATATGATAATGATTTAGATATAGATCTAGGTCTAGTTTACTCCCTAAATCAAATTGGATATTCTACTCGGAATAAATAATGATAATACAGTAGATATAGATCAAGTTTGATTAGTTATACTCACATCACTCGATCAAATTGGGCAGTACAACCGGTCGTACAACCATGCAATGCAGTGCAGCGGCCCGGTACGGGCGCCGAGTCAGTGAATTCCCCCGTCGACCCGGCCGGCGGCGCTGTACGGCTAGCTGCACACTGAGCTGAGCTGCTGCGGTAGCACTAGGCAGTAGTCTGCTAATTTACGGCCAGGACGAAAGAATGTGAACAAACATCAACCATCTCGTCTAAAATGTACTATATTCGACTTCTCAATAATGAAATTTGTGTCAGGAATAAAAAATAGACCTTCATACGAGATAAAAATGATATTTTTGCAGTGATTTACCGACAAAAACACTGCTCGAATTTCAGTGGTCCGAGTAGATACCACAACGGTGTCTGGTCAGGTCGCCCCCCACTCGGTCGCCTCCTATACACAGTCGCCTCCTATACGCAGTCGCCTCCTAACGTAGTCGCCCCCAAATTGTGTGGTCGAGTCGCCTCCTATACACAGTCGCCTCCTATACACAGTCGCCCCCTATACACAGTCGCCCCCTACGTACAAAGGCAGTACGCTATAGTGCAGCGGTCAGAATCAGGTTATTTATGCTATTTATATGTTTGTAAATAAAAGAGAAAGTTTCATTCTTTCTGTTATATTGTTGTCCACCTTCTTCAAAATAACTCTTTTGTGCTGAAGTATAATGTAATAAACGTTTCATTTTATTTTGATGCAACACTGATTTACATTCAAAAGTTCATTTAGTAGTTCTCATTTCGACATTATCAGCCGCTAATTGTTCTCTGTTTCGTTCCCTAAACTAAATATAAGGTATAATTATGTGAGAGGGGGGGGGGGGGGTAGAGAGTTGGACGTAGCCTGTATACTGTATTTATGTTTTATATTTGTCTCTCCGATCACCCCCCCCCCCCACCTCTGATCTTGTTCTTTAGTTAGTCTCTGTTGGTTTGATCATATCTTTTCGCTAGAGTATAATGTCCGACGTATAACATCAGGAATATGTTATAATAATTCATCTCAAGGAAGGGATGATGCCCGGCATACAAGCAAATGGCGGAATAGACAACATTATGAAAGATGAAGATGGACATATAGACAGAGAGAGGGAGAGAGAAGGGAAGGGGGGTGGCGGGGAGGTAGAAAATTGGACGCAGTCTGCATACTGTATTTATTATTATGATATTTTTCTCACCGACTCCCACCCCCCCCCCCCCCCAGCTCAGATTTTGTCTTTAGTTTGTCTCTTTTTTGTTTGTTTATATAATGTCCGACGTATACCGTCAATATAGCATAATAAACATTTTTTGTTTAGATATCAGTTTGATGCAACAGAGATTTACATTCAAAAGTTTTACTGTTTATAATATTACAGTAATATTCTTTATGCTATTTATATGTTTGTAAATAAAAGAGAAAGTTTCATTCTTTCTCTTCTTATGTTATCCACCTTCTTCTAGATAACTATTTTGTGCTTAAGTATAATGTAATAAACGTTTCATTTTATTTTAATGCAACAGAGATTTACATTAAAAAGTTTTACTTTTTATTGTACAGTAATATTCTTATCATTTCGACATTATCAGCCGCTCGTTCTCTATTTCGTTCTTTTCCTTCCCTTTCCCTCTCATTTTCCCCCTCCCCTTTTTCTCATTTTCCCCGACAGCACAATCAACTTTGTTTCTACCAAGTGCTTTTAAAATGATTAATAAACTATATTCTCTTTAATCTTAAGCTAAAAATGGATATTATGCATTTAATATTCTTTGAGGTGTAATTATCAGGTACATTACGATTGCACTAAAGTTACTATATACTTTCCACTCAAGAACACGTTCAAGTAGTCTCCCCTCCCCCCCCCCCCCCCCACCCCTCTCTCTCTCTCTCTCTTTACCCCCTCCATCTCCCCTTAATATCACACAAATTCTGCCATTTCTTGTTGAAATTCATGCAGGTGATATTAGGGCTTTTGCTACTCTATTACTATGAGGAATTTTAAATTTTTTAGAGAGGGGCCTAGCTAAATATATTTTTTCACATAGGAAATAAAGCAAATATGTTAAGAAATATTTTTGAATGAAGCAAAAAAGATTCTGTATTGATCATTGACCATAATCTGTAGTTAATTACTCAACTCTGCAATATAACCACGGAAAATGAATTTCGACTGAGCAGTTTTAATTCAAACATTTGGAACCAGAACAGCAAGTGGCAAATAGAGCATAAATTCAAAAATATTAAATAATTCATACCAAACATATCATCATCAATTATCATCAATACTGTATTGCATTTTGAAATGTACATCTAGGGTTTTTCGAAAAGACTCATCAGGTATACATCCACGGAATACGAAGGTTATTTCATTCATTATACAGTACTTGTAAATATGCTAAAATGTCTTTATCTAATTCGTTATACATGTCCTGGCTATCATGTTTGTTCAGCAATCGTAGGGAGGAAATGCCACATGTGACATACAAAATGCTTGACATACATGTACTACATGTATCATGAAGTTTTTCAATAGGAAAAATGACTAATATAATCATCATCGTTACTTTTTTGTTCATCTCTGTTTTTCATAAATATCTTGTGAGTAGAGTATCAGAACCAAGTCAGTTTACACAATCTCTTTCTAGGATATTTCAATAAAATTTAGTACACAGTCTCAAACGCTACAAAGTTTACCAAACACCTGTACGACCATTCAGTTCATTGTTTCAGAAATCAAGGAAAATGTTACCAGTTTGCTTTAAATCAATTCATTGATTTTAAATGGATCTATTTCATTGCAATTACTACACACAATTACAATTATGAGTGGAGTTTGCTTTATTTATGATATTCAAAATGTCTAAAATCAAACAGTATAAAAGAGAGATTGAGGTATTGAAACATTGAAGCATTGCCAAAACGATCAATGTAATTGATTCTAGTTTCTCAAGCATGCTCTTCAACACAAGTTCTTCAAGTTTCTTCACACGTACGTCATCCAAGCGATAGTGGTTGAAGCAGCGAAGATTCTTGATCTAGACTGCTTGAAAGCAAAAGGAAATAAGAGAAAGAAATATCATAATTAAAAAAGTCCAAGTCAAAATCAATAGAAAACCATTATCAGAATTTCAATTATGAAAGGGAAACTTTACAGTGCATTATGATTGGGCGAAATTATTGTGTGTAGTTTTGGTACCCACTTTTAGAGAGTCTCTTAATAAATTAAATACTTTATGTGGTATCACCTTAGTATTGGCATTTGTTGTTAAGCATTTTAAAAAACAACTTAGATGCTGACCTCGATAGGGCCACTCATTCCCTTAACTAAGGGACCTAAGCATTAAAAAACAATTAAGAATATCTTAAATTTTAACTATTGGGAGACAATCAAGAAGGAAAGAAGATACCTTTTGACTCGCTCAGAAGCATAGACAATGGTTCATCATCAGAATCGCAATCGGAGCCGTCAGGAGACTTTAAGGGTCACAATGCCAAAGCACACATGCAGCTCTGACTGTGTTCGGTGAATTGCTTCAACGGTTCCATACCGCTCCCACTCTTAGGTCACTATGCCAAGTCACATCTGCAGCTCTGTGTTCAGTGAATTATCAAGGACCCATCTTCCCAGCATGTCGGTCCCTGTATCCAATCTAATTTTGTAGAATGAAAGAAATAATTACAAGTTATTTTCTTTCATTTTTTTGCAAGCAGAGGTAAGGAAATGAATCCAATATTATCTTTTGTACATCAAATTAATTACTAGGCATAACTGACCCCAAACAGAAGTTTTCAATTGCCCCTAGTACCCCAAAATAGAATTTTCCAATTGCCCCTACCAGACAACAACCACCCCAATGCACATACGCAGTGAGTGTGCTTAGTACTTTGCTGCTGAAGTGTGATTTTCCTGAACAGATCATGAAACTATTCTCACCTGCCACCTGGATTTGTTTCTGGCCTGTGGCATTCTTGAAAAGTAGATGTACTTTCCCAGTGCTTCCTTCATATAAGTGCAAATTGTATCTACTGCATCTGCAACTAAGTGAAAGCAAAAACATCATCATAATTTCATTACCACTGAAGTGTAGGTAGTGAGACATGTACATCATCTAGTATGGTGCTTGCTTGGAAAATTCTTTAAAATATGAAGTGGAGTTGGGCAACATTTGCTGGTATCAAGAACAATTGTTTACAAGAATTTTTGTATAGGGTGAGGGACCAAGGGTCCTAAAGTGCTGCCTTTGGATATTACAGACACAGAGTACAGATAATGAGAGAAACTAAGCTAAATATGTGGACATTGTTCCCCAAAAGGTAGACTACTCATGATTACTTCAGTCTCAAACCAAAAGTATTCCTTTTCCGGATGGTGCCATTTATTCATTTTCAGGGCAGGACGTATCTAATTTTCAATTTTTAATTAAATGTTCATTCATATCCTTCTTTGCTTGACAGACACCCCCTGCGTTTTTGTTCCTGTCAGTTGAACGTCTTAAGACTGTTTTCTTTTTGATTTTGCAAAAATTATGCACCAAATCAAGCAATTTATGCATCAATTTAAAAAAAAATCTATAAACTGAGTGGGGCACATCCCCCCTCAGACACCCCTGCGTTCTTGTCCTGTTAGCTGAACTTAAGACTGTTTTCTTTTTAATTTTGCAAAAAGTATGCACCAAAGGCAAAGCAAGCCATTTATGCCCTCAGACACCCCCTGCGTGGCGTGGCGCGCCGCCCCTGCTATCAAATACTGTCTTCTTCTTCTTCTTCTTGTATACTCCTCAACGTTCCGTAAGGAACCAAGCGAGGAGGATGAGGGGGTGCGCACTGTGCTTGTTTAGTTCTTATTGCTTGAGTCTTGGTTGCGGAAAAAGTTGGTTGCTTGGAGTTTGAAGGTGTCAATGTTCGTGGTCCTTTGGATGTCGGAGGGTAGTGAGTTCCAGTCAAAACACATACATAAACACACAAATGTATGCATATTTTTGTATTAATCCCAGATGCATATAAGAAGCTGTATTGCATAAAACCTTCGCTCATGTTGTTGTTTGTCTGTGTTACTGTTAACAGCGTTGTGGTGTTAGCGTTTGTTGTTAATTACAAAAAATCTATGATAAGTTGATAACCCAATCTTACCATAAAAGAATTTCTTACATTTTAATGAATTTTATTGCCATACCGGTACATTACCTATCAACTACTGTCAAAACACATACATAAAAACAAATTTATAGGCCTACATTAATCCCAGAATGGGCCAGATGCAAATAAGTAGCTTCGCTCATGTTGTTTTTTGTGTGTCTGTCTGTGTTGGATTTGGGGTGTGTTGTTTACAAAAATAACGCCGGTGCGAGTGCGCGGTTGTACGGCCAGTACATGCAGGCGCAGGCCGCATCGCAGCAGCGCTTACTACCCAATGAATAATTCAATAGTCTAGAGTTGAAATGTAGCTGTTTGAAAATTTAACTTTTACCAACTTTTCACTGTGAGAACACTTTCTTTCATTACAAATACAGAAAATATGGTTGTATTCGAGTTTATTTTACCTGAATTCAAGCATTCATCCGTAAGCTCCGTCACTAACGTTAGAACTAAGCCAGTCGAGTCAGAACGAGCGATGAGGTGACACTACGTAAGCCGGTGGAAACTTAGATGCAAATATCCTCGAAAATATGCAGTTACGAGGAAAATTTTCAATATTTAGTGATAACAAAGTAATAACATAGTACTGAGATGCAAGGAACTAAAAATGGCTTGACTTTGAACTTGTAAAATACATCAAATTAAAACAACAAATTAGGGGGCGAGATGACCAAAAAAGTGGGGGCGAGCTGACCAAGAATCCCAAAATCGGCACAAAAAATCGGGAGGCGAGATGACCAATTGAGGGCGACTTTGTAAGGGGGCGGGCTGACATTGGGCGACCTGACATGGAACCGATACAACGCGCATTTAATGTACGTGCGGCAATGGGGATTGCGAGCTGTGAGTAAATTGTCCGAAATGTCATTTTTTTGTCATTTTACCTAAAGATAAGTTATAGATTGTCTTCATTGGTATCATTTAACACAATTACATTAAAGATTTTGGTTGGAAAGGGCATTATTAAGTCACAAAGAGTACAAACATATACACATTGGTATCTCTCGATCGATTAATCAGGTCGGGACATCTCGGCCCAGTTTTTCCAGCTGGGCCGAGTAGTCCCGTGGGCCGAGTTAGCCCGACTCCCTTTCATCACCCGTTTCTTTTGTTTCTTTTTTTCTTGTTTTCCTTTTCTCATTTTTTTATTTTCCTTTCTTTCCTCTCCTTCCTTCTTTTTCTTTCTTCTCTTCTCTTCTCTGCTCTTTCCTTTCTTTTCCTTTCATCCCTTTCCCTCTCATTTTCCACTCCCCCTTTTCTCATTTTCCCGACGGCAGCGCATTTTACCGACGCCCCTGTAAGGCTGTATAGACACTTGCATGCAGAAACAGAAGTGCATGGGACTATTACAAATTTCAAGGCCGAAAGAAATGGCTTTATCTTCAAAGAAGAAAGATAAAATGACTCACCTGCAGACTGGGTATCTTCAATGGCAGCCGGTGATCGAAATAGAGCTTTTCTTGGGCTTGACGTAGCCATCCAGGGCCTTCCTGAATCAGGATTACTTGGTGGGGTTGAGGGACGGTTGAACGAAGCCATTCTATATGGTTGCATTTCTACTTCCGGTTCCACAGGCGCACGTACGCGCGCGCAACTGAAATGATCAACTGATATCAGTCCGCAATACACGGGTATTACGGATTTTTATTGTTAATTAAAATTTCTGAGAGATGTTGTACTTGTACATGTATATAATTTTGTTAGGAATGAAAAAGGGAGAACATTAAAGAAAGTATATAATTAATTATCATTAAAGAGAGAGAAAGAGGAGAAACAAATTAAGTAATTGGCAACAATAGTCAAGTATGACTGATTGCCCTTAAATTTTAACGAAATAAGAGGAAGGAACGTGCTATTGTATTTTTTCCTTCTGCTCTCACTCTTCTCAGTTATTTTTTTCTCTCTTACTTGATTTGTAATCACGCAATATAAGAATGATATATAGCGGTGAACCATTTGAGCTGAGACCAAAAAGATAAGGTACCCTACAATCTTTTGCAGAAAAAAGGGCTTCTTTCTAGTTTGTAATTTAGCGGGCATTTTTTGGGTTATGCTTAGGGTGTGTGGCAGCCCATCAGTAAACTGTCTGCAAGCGGAAACTTTTCAGTAGTGACATTTGATTCCTAAACTCTTTTGCTACAGATATTTGTGGATTATTGTGTGCTCCCGATCAAAAGAACTACTTTGAAAATATTGACCCCCCCCCCCCCCCGCTCCCTTGATGCCTTTCTGGCTTGCACCGTCTTAAATATAACATGCACACACGCACACTCTCTCTTACTAACTCTCGCACGCACACACACAAACAAACAAAAGAGACCTCAGGTCATTTGCTGGTAACAGTTAAATTTGACTGATTGCCATATAACACTTAATACAAGAGCGGGAAAATGTTTCATTACTCTTTCCCAGTCCTGTTGAGCCCCCCCCCCTCCCCCCTCCCCCCCCCCTCATAGGTACCTATACGATTTAAAGAATACAACATTTCGCCTATGCCCGCCTCCCCCATTACTCTTTCCCATTGCTGTTGAGCCCCCCCCCAAAAAAAAAATCGGTACCTACGATTAAAAGAATACAACATTTTGCCTATGCCCGCCTCCCCTCATTACTCTTTCCCATTGCTGTTGAGCCCCCCCCCCCCCCCAAATCGGTACCTACGATTAAAAGAATACAACATTTCGCCTATGCCCGCCTCCCCCATAATACAACATTTCGCCTATGCCCGCCTCCCCCATTACTCTTTCCCATTGCTGTTGAGCCCCCCCCCCCCAAATCGGTACCTACGATTAAAAGAATACAACATTTTGCCTATGCCCGCCTCCCCCATTACTCTTTCCCATTGCTGTTGAGCCCCCCCCCCCAAATCGGTACCTACGATTAAAAGAATACAACATTTCGCCTATGCCCGCCTCCCCCATTACTCTTTCCCATTGCTGTTGAGCCCCCCCCCCCCAAAAAAAAAAAAAAAAAAAATCGGTACCTACGATTAAAAGAATACAACATTTTGCCTATGCCCGCCTCCCCCATTACTCTTTCCCATTGCTGTTGAGCCCCCCCCCCCAAATCGGTACCTACGATTAAAAGAATACAACATTTCGCCTATGCCCGCCTCCCCCATTACTCTTTCCCATTGCTGTTGAGCCCCCCCCCCCCCAAATCGGTACCTACGATTAAAAGAATACAACATTTTGCCTATGCCCGCCTCCCCCATTACTCTTTCCCATTGCTGTTGAGCCCCCCCAAAAAAAATCGGTACCTACGATTAAAAGAATACAACATTTCGCCTATGCCCGCCTCCCCCATTACTCTTTCCCATTGCTGTTGAGCCCCCCCCCCCCAAATCGGTACCTACGATTAAAAGAATACAACATTTCGCCTATGCCCGCCTCCCCTCATTACTCTTTCCCATTGCTGTTGAGCCCCCCCCCCCCCCAATCGGTACCTACGATTAAAAGAATACAACATTTCGCCTATGCCCGCCTCCCCCATTACTCTTTCCCATTGCTGTTGAGCCCCCCCAAAAAAATCGGTACCTACGATTAAAAGAATACAACATTTCGCCTATGCCCGCCTCCCCCATTACTCTTTCCCATTGCTGTTGAGCCCCCCCCAAAAAAAATCGGTACCTACGATTAAAAGAATACAACATTTTGCCTATGCCCGCCTCCCCTCATTACTCTTTCCCATTGCTGTTGAGCCCCCCCCCCCCGACCCCAATCGGTACCTATACGATTAAAAGAATACAACATTTTGCCTATGCCCCCCTCCCCCCCCCCCCGTCCTGTCCTGTCTTACCATTTTTATTATCATTGTTTACCCCCGTAGTTATGTTTATATGTTTAGGGCGGCTTTAGGGCCTAAATCATGATTAGAATGATCGTCGTTTATTGTAAATCGTAAGCTTTGTAGCAGCGCAAAGTCAAGCACCGCATCTCTAGACCGACCCCTTCCTTGGAATAAAAAATAAATAAAGTTGTATAAATAATAATAAAGATGAATTGTTGGTGACTGTGAACATAAACTTTGTTATTAAAAAAGTAATAAAAACAAAGAAAGAAAGGAAGCAAGACAGAAAGAAAAAAAATAATCGTCATAATAATAAAATTCATGATAATAATGATGGTAACCAAACAGATAATAATAGTAATAATAACGATAATAAAAATAATAGTAATAATTGTAATAACATAATATTAATGATAATAATAATATTACATGTAATAGTATCAATACAGATCAGTGGTAATTAAGTAACTGAAATTACAACATATATGGAAAGAAACAAGGGAAAAGGAAAGAAAATGGAAAGCTAAGAAAGAAATAAGAAATGAACAGAAAGCAAGATAATAATAATAATAATAATATGTCTTGTTTACCCAGGGTAGCCTCATCAGTGTTCATACTGTTCTCCCTCAGGGCCGGGCCGGGTGCTGTAATCATATAACAGATAAAGAAAGTAAAAGGAAAATGAGGAAAAGAGAAGAGAAAACATAACAATGTGAATGAAACTGCTTACAGTAATGGGCGGTAGCTTCAGTATGCTTCAGTCTTCATCGGTCCACTTCAGGTCCACTTAATACCGCGCGTGCATTAAGCCTTACGCACGCACATTCCATAATTTATCGGACGATCTCGATTTATATATGTGCGAACTGGCGAGACGTGGATTAGACTCTAAAAAACATCAAAAGTCTTTATTGGGAGTGTCAAGTGATGTAGCCGGAGAAAAGTGCCTTCGTTTGGCTTCTTTGGCTGATGAACAAATATTCATCTCTTCTTGTTCTTCAGTACCTATCACAGTGGCAGGGAAAATGAATTTCTTGTAAGTAAACTCTCGTCGATGATGACGTTTATTTCGTTGATAACTGACAGGGGTCTTCGGGCTGACCAGGCTGAACAGGCAAATTGCGCTGCCAGAGCTAAGGCGGAGGCAAGTCCTCCATCGCCGCAAGCGCATAAGGGAGCGCAGCTACATTGACATTGTTCCAGCCTTGGCCTTGTCTCAGATTGACCACTAAATTGATATTCAAATATTCACTAATGTTTTGATGTTTATAATTACTCACATGCTGTATCATAAATTGGCAAGGTCAAGGACGGTGACTCATTGTTTTCACTGTAATATTTACAATCTGCACAAGATCATAGAATATGTGAAGAAGACGCACTTGCTCTGTTGCTGACTTGGTTGGTCTTTTACTTATAAGTTTTTGTTTTACTAGTTTTAGTTTTAATCTTTACTCTTGAACTTAGCTTAAGTTTTAAGAAAAAGTTAGAAAAATAGAAGTTAAAAGTGAAACCATACTTGACAATTGACACAGATCTAGAACTTAGTAGAACTTGAAGTGTTGGACTCAGAGACAACCATGATTGTTAACTTAGCTTTTGACGTTCAATAAATTCCAATCATATTTGCTGAGAATGTTGTGCAAAAAGTTATGTACGGAATTATCATGGAATATAAGCATCTGCCACTGGGATACTCATTTACTTTGTATGTAGTGATTCATCGCATGTAATGCCTTTGGGGGATTCCATAGACATTCCATAGACTTTTAACAATTACATGCAAATGTGTACACACTCGAGCAGGCAGTGGCTTACAGTATTTCATGAGACGGACGTACAAGTGTACTTTTTTTTAATTTTATGGAAAATATTTATGTGTGCCATTCATTATATCCCATGTGATTGTTTTATGATATTTTATTATTGATAGGCATTAGGCCCTAAGACAGATTGATGTATAAAGTTATAAACTCAAATTACTCAATAATATTCCTACATGTAGTTTCTCATTCCTGCCTGCAGAAACCTGTACAGAATCTTTATTCAATCTTCTGATATTGCTCACATTCTGTTACTCAGCTGCATTAGAAATAAAATTGGTGACCCGACTCTTAGATTTTGTCTAGATTTATTGAAATACATAGGATTCAGATAGTGATAGAAGGTCACAAAGGGAAGAAAACACAGACATGTAGAAAGGGAAAGTTGTCACTTTACACAACATTAATGATCCAGAAAATACAAAAATGTTAAATGTAATTATTGTATCCATCAGTTATAGATGGGAGGGGGGGGGGGGGGGGCTTAAGATCTTCTCCAGTTGAAAAAAAGATTCTTAAAAAAAAAAAAAAAAAAAGAGTTCTGGGCCCGTCTTATAAACAGTTACCGTACGTAAGAGATAAGAGGATGTAAACTTGCGGTTGATTTGGATCAATCTCAACTCTTTATAAGACAGGGCCCAGGTAAGGCAGGTACATGTATACAGAAAATATATTCACACAGAAGCAAATCAACTCTCCTTTTGATAGGAGGTATGATATCTGAGTGATGTGAAAATAAAAACAAGGAAAACAAACACGGGGTAACTCTTGAGGTGTCTTCTAATTATGCAAATTTGAATTATGTTTTTCAGTTCATGTGATTTCCAGCAATTTTTGTTAAAGAGCAATCCAACCTTCGTGATAAGTTCATACGGCAGGAAAATAAGAGAAATAGAATGGCCGCTGGCGAATGGCGAAAGTTTGAGAGAAAAAAAATCATCAATAATAATAAAAGGGTAACGAATGTTTGAAATATGAAACTTTTACCAATTTAAATAGCCTGTTATGTTAGTTATTGGGAAAATTTGTTGTTGTTATTCTGATTTCTGACAAATTATTTTGCAAATGTAGACCACATGCAAAATTGAGGAAGGTTTTTGTTTGAGTTCCTTCTTTTGTACTACATGTAGATCGAAATAGTGAAATGGTTTCAGCTGTGGGAAAAGTTTTAAAAGTGCTCTGGGAAAAGGATCTAAGACAAAACAATGAAATATATAAAAACCACTGTGAGAATATCACACTTTTACAATTTAGCAAAAGCAAAAAGAGCTCTTTTGAACAAAAAGGTATTTTGTTAGTTACACTAAATGCCTTTTCTTCAAAGATTGCCACTGTGTAAATGTGACCCTGCTGAGAGCATTTCTTCCCTGTTCTAATATTCATGTAAGCTGTGTTTACACTGCGAACAAAAATCATTGATTTCCTCACATTCCAGTATTTCGTCAACACAACTATAAAAAAAAATTGAATCATCCACCTCTGGACTCTTGAGTGTGTGTTTTTTTAAATGCCTGCTGAAATTTTGCAGATTGTTTGTAGTGTAAAGCAAAACATTCTGGGACTTTGCTTGTTTTTCATGATGTGTCTCTCCTCCCTTCTGTGTGATGGCACGCAGAGTAGCGACACGTCAGGCATGTGCACGACTCACCAACAAATTAATATTAACTTACAATGTACACCATTTTTTTTAATGGGTTTTTCCAGTAGTGTAAATACTAGATGGCAGTGTAAATACTAGATGGCAGTCCAAAATATTGTTGATTTTTCAAAATGGTGTTTGGAAGTGTAAATTGGCCTGTAGACTCCTTTTACGTGTGAACACATCTCATACGGTGTCGTCATGCAGCCCTCTATGTAGGTCAACCAAATGAAATCCGATGATCGATTCAGCTCTTCATCACTGTCTAGTGGTTAGAAGACTTTGCTATACTCGTCTTCATGAGTCATGCCCAGACTTCGTCATGAACTGAAAGAACAATCATGTGTTTGTTTGAGCATAAAAACAGTATATGAGACTTCATGTATGAATAGATTGGATGCTTCATTTAAAGCAACATGTTTCTTGTAAACCAGTGGAGAAAAAAAAAACAATAGTAAAGAAAGTAGAAACCCACAGGATTAGTGAGTGATTTAGCCTTATCAAGTTCTAAAAGAGATCAAATTGAGGGGGAAAAAATGAAATATACATGTATATGCCAATTTTTTGAAGGTGCATTTTGGCAGTGTAATTTGTACAAGAGCATATTTCCTTAAAGATCCCCCACCCATTTACCCCCCCCCCCCCCACCCCCAAAGTATTTTTATACTGTAGTAAACATCTTATAATTATAGCCTACGGTACTCAATGCCGACATTGATTTTAGGAGCAGTCTTCTATTGTTATGAAATCAATCAGCATTCATGTAGAAGAAAGGGACGTAAAGGATCGTATTTCTGGGTATTCTTCTACCGGTACATTGAAAAGAAATAGAAAGTGACGCTTTCTGTTTAACATTCCATTTAGACATGATGTGGTTTGACCACTTTCCATTCTGAATCATGTGCTGAGATTATAGCCCTGTTCACACTGGAATGTCGTTTTTAATTTTAAGCTTGGGAACCTCAAATTTATAAACAACGATGCACCATTCACAAGTGCATTTGCAAGGTGCCTAACTACAAGATAACTTCAAAGTTTAAACTCTGACCTAAACTTAAAGTTAAGAGACTGTCGTATGAATCTAATGTAAAAAAAATGTAGGTAAAAAAATTGCCTCCTGTTGAATTTGTCTGGCATCAACATTGCCCTTTACATTTTATGACGTTTTCAATGATACTGCAATCAAACATTCCTATAAGATATGTCACAGCCTCCCTGAGTCACAGGTGTCTGTTACCACCATATTATGTAATCATTGTTTGACTAAGTTTGTCCTAGTTCATAAAAATGTACTTTGTTGCATAATAATACTGTACACCTCATACTGTTTGTTGTAACATGGACCTGTCACCTTTGTACATACATGTACAAGCTAAATGTGTACCTCAAAAATGTACTTGTAGGTCCTTTAAATGGTAACTAAAGAAAAGGCCTATTTGTATAGTAGAGCCTTATATTGTCCTAATTGATCATTTGCATATCAATAAAAGAATGATAGCGCTGGTAATTCTGATAATACAGAATGCTGGCATTAACATGAAGGGAATTCACTTCTTGTTTTTTTTTTAAGTCTTTTATGAATTGTTCATTTTCAATGTTATGAATGTTCACTTATTGTATTAACAAACAAATCACAGTTATTTAGATTGATTGTAAAAGTTTAATACATCCCTCCCTTAAATAAGAAATGTAATACATGTACATGTAGTTTTCAGAATACCATCTCGTACACAAATCATTGATACAATGTGTGTCCAGTACGCTGTACCCAAATACATGTAGGCCTACATGTAATGTACAAGTACATGACTGAGCTGTAATTCTGTTCATCACATAGGCATAGCCCACTGAGGCATTCTGAATTTTGGTTTCATGATTGAATCATGGACCTACAGGTTTGGTTCATGTATTTCAATGAAGTTGTTTACGCTTTTGAAATTCTAGCCTGGTAAGGAGGTTGTTGACACAGGGTCATGAGTTTGTTAGCAAAGTTGACTCAGTTCTTTCTTTCTTCACAACTATTTTTCGCTGTAGGACCTGTAAAGTGTTATTGAGATGAGCAATGCCAACAAGGTTTTATTAACTGTATTAGGTGCACATTTTTTAACAAGGGTTTGGACTCGTACCCAATAATAGGAAATATATTGTTGGTTTGAATTTTTTATCAGAATGTGCAAGTGAAAATAAAATGTTTTGAAATACTGTTAAATAGAATTTTAAATAAATAGGATGAGAGATTTTCTCCCAGTCCCCTAAAAAAATATTTTTGGAGGCTTAGACCTGCTTGTTTTTACTTTGAATAGAGTTGGAGAAGAACACTGTGAATGTAAACTGTAATACAAGTTTTTTTTTGTCTTGTATTATTAATGTTATTAATGTAGATCTGTATTAAAGGTATTACAAAGTTTTGGTATGGGGTCATGAATTTGGTTCAAATGAACATATTGGAAGCATATGTGATCGTACAATATTCAGTGATCGTTGTCGGGGTTGAAAATCGAGTCTAAAGTTATGAAATTGTAAATAATAAACTCTTTTTGTTGTATAGCTCCCTCTCAAGGTCAAGATATTAATTAAGCTATAAAACAATGTTTCTTGACTAAAATCGACCGATTATCTAATCCCGTTTGAAAATTATATAACGGTATCTCAACTACATATTCTGAGATTGTCATGGTCCCAGCTACCATTGAACGACCGTAGGCGCTATTTGAAATTTATCAAAATTTACCGGGAGCACCGGTAAATTGTTATATTCAATTTTTTTCAAAAGCAGAAGTGTTTTAGGGGCTAAATTTTCTAGTGCTTATAATACATCCACAGGGGCATCCAACATATCAAAATTGTATAAAATCACTATCCACCCAATTTTCAAAATTTCCCAAAACTTTGTATTACCTTTAAAAGTAATCACACAGTTTTACAAGTATGTAGGCTAAACCATGAATGTTAGTCATGCTGTATTGAAAACACATAGCTTATATTTGTATCTACCTGGTATAGTCTTTTGAAGCAATAATAATTAATTTATTATACAGCGCATCTTTTAATCTGCAAATGGCATACAAGGTACATTGTACATACATAGGGAAAATCCTCTAATTTTCCTGGTACCAGTGAAAAAATAGACTATGACCTGAGTATGACATGTATCCTTAACTCTTGAAATAGCAAAAGAAGATGGAAAATCCAATCACATCCAATCCAATCCAGGAATTTATAAAGCGCCAATATCTAGTTGCCTAATCAAAGGCGCTGATGAGACTGAAAAACTACCAAAAATGACTGTTCATGAGACATCATTGAATATAATCTCTGTCAATCATTGGACACAATCTTTTGACATCAAGCTTTCGCAACTACCGTATTTGCCGGCGTAAAGGCCGCACCGCCGTATAGGCCGCACCCCCAACTTTGACATTTCGTAGAGAAAAAAAAAAACTACAACAAAAAAAAAAAAAAGAGAAAACAAAAACGGACCAAACAAAATGATCGTAATTTTCTTGTAGAACACTCTTTTTTTTTTACAAACTATACCAAATTCATCAATATTCTTAAAAATCAACAAGAAGTTAACCTCAAAAATGATCATAATTTAGCAGATCTTCATCGACTTTTAAGCTAGTACTGTATCGTACGCAGATTTGGTATCCTACAATACCCCTTCCTCGATGTGCGGTGTAATCCGAAATAGCATTTTTCGACCTGCGCAGTTGCGTTGCGCGGCAGCTAGCTCCGTAAGTAACGGCCTGTCCCTTTGTTTACTTTTTGGCGATGCAATGGTATGGACTTACATCTAGATCTATCGGCAGATTTTATTAGAAAAATAAGTTTTTTCGTCTTCATGTCAACTATGCAACATAAACTTGTCGGTAAGTTGTGTGGAGTTATTCTAGAATTGTCCTGTACCGTTGTCTAGTCATGCTACCGTTCCTATAGTCCCATACGTGCAAATGGACGTGATGTTTTGACCGCTGAATTTTGTTGTTGTTGCGTATACGCCGCACCCCGACTTTTTGATTTTTTCTCACCCGAAAATACTGCGTCCTCTACGCCGGAAAATACGGTATCCATTTTAAATTTGCATGTACAGGTATACATGTAGCTCATATACATTACTCATTTACATATTCCATTTATGTAACTAAAAGCAGGCCTGATAAAAACCCGATTTAAATCAGTTTCCCCATTTTTTTATTTTTTTTCCCCCATTTTTTTCCCCATTTTTTCTTCTTCTTCCCGATTTAAAATAAAAAAAAACAAAAAAAAACAGTTTTATTTTTTAAATTTTTTTTTTAAATATTTTTTTTAACAGATTTTTTTTCTTCTTCCCTCTTTTATCCTGATTTTACTGATTTCACCGTTATTTTCTCTAATCTTTCCTATTTTTTTTCCAATTTTCTTCCTCGAAAGGGGTAATGTTGTTAGATGCCATTTTTTCCCCGCGAATCCTCTTCTCTTTTTTTTTACTCAAGGTGGGCGTGGTTGAGGGGAAAACTAAAAAAAAATATTTTTTTTAGTGCTCACTATTACCCCTGTAAAAGGAACATTGTTATTAGAATTGTAATAAATTATGAACTTTTCCATTGTTATGAATCAAGCCTACTTGTACTGGTCGACATTTTTGTTCTCTCTGATGTCATTGCTTGTCGAAACCATTCCTTACATTTTTCCTTCATGTACCAGATGCATGCCCCCCCCCCCCAAAAAAAAAAGACATTTAATTTCCATCAGGAATTACCTTCGATTCAATTGACTCCAATTCGATTGACTATTCATGTGCCCTTATCCAATGCCGTCATCACTCATTCTAAATTAACCTTTTCATGGTAACAACTAATGAGACAGCAGAAGCAACCAGACATTATGAACATGAATGTGCATTGATCAGCCGTCATCATGCCATCAGCAACAGAGATATATGTAAAACCTAATCATCATTCTCTCCTTCAATTCATCAATTGGTTGTTTGGGTCACATTTATTGATTTCCTTCAAATTCAATAAAAATTATAATTAGATACCTACATGTACATAACATGTTTGCATAGGGCTACAGTTAGAATTTTGTACTTCTTCCAGACTTTCAAAGAGTTCCTGAAAAAAAGATTCATGACGAATTAATGGAATAAACCAGGGCTCTAGACCAACTTTTGGGGGAAGGGGTCTGGATTGAACTTTTGACAGTCTGTACATGTAAATGTATGCATGAGCCATTGAGCCCTAGATGTAAAAAAAATTCAAGATTATGGGGGTTTCAAGTCCCGACTTAGATTTTGAGGCACCTGTGTGTCCTGGGCGGCTGTTGATGTCGAGTCCAGGATTAACAATCATATTTTATTGATTGAATATTGTTTATTTCTTTAAAAGACTTTTCCATCTAATTCAAGTCTTCTTTTCTTTTTATTTAGTAATTCAAAAATGATTAAATAGGCTGTGAATTTTATCATATTTACACCCGTACGTATAGGTTAATTAATTTTGAAATGCGTGACTACAGATATTCTCTCCATCTTGATGTATTTATTATTTTTTTAAAGAGGGGACAGAAAGAAAAAAAGGAGTTAATACTTGACAACACATGGGTTCTCGATTGCTATTCATTTGTGATGCCTACCTACAAAATGTATGCAAATGATGCAACTGCCCACTTTGGTCTATAGCCATGGTACATGTAGGCTTACAAATTCCTATTGCTTAATTCCAATATGAACTTTGGCACCATGCACTTCAAAAATTGCGGGTTTTATTGAAGTACACAGTAATATAATCTCGATCCCTCTTGATGAATGTCCTACATGGAATAAATGGTACACATGTCAAGTGTGATGCATGCATGGGCCATTTATTAAATTCTTTCATTCCGGTTGCTGCTAGTGACGATAGTTGTGAAACCGCAACAATTGACTTTTAGTCTTTTCATCAAGGTGCCTTTGTGTACACACATCCATCTGCCAACTGGAATTGCTGAATGAAGCTCAATTTTCGAAGGGCTACTATTTAAAAGACACATCTCATTAAAAATTTAGAAGAAATTTGATATTTGAATAGCGGCGCTGAAATTGAATTGGCAATAAGAGTGTGTCAGATCTGCTGTACTTGTACATTAGTAGTTCAATCTACGATGAAATGGTTATGGATTGTATGTTAATGACAGCTTTGTGAGTGAATATTGTGTTGCCAATTGAATTCGTGCTGGGACTATATTATCAGCTATAATACTGCAGGCAGCTACATGTAGGGTTCAATACTATACAGGCATGTCTGAATACAAGTGACTACTGTATGAAACAGAATGATCACCATATTAGAGAGGTTGCTTCATTGAATGATGTGTATTTAACAGGACCACATCCGGATGCCCCCTTTTCTTTCCCCCCCTCCCTCCCCCCTCCTGTTTTTCTTTCTTCATATTTTTAAAACAATATATTTAAAGAGCATCCCATCCATGCTGTACTTGTATTATTGAGTGTGGGGCCTAAACAAACATTGCTCATACACTGTAGGTGTACATTCTAATGTTTGGACTTTGTTAATGGTTATTATTACCTCTAATCTACATGTAAGGCCTACATGGAAATACTGTACATGTATGTACATTTGTACCTGTACCTCTGCCTCTGGCCTCTCTGCTTTTATGGTATTATGAATACAATCCCCCTGAGCAGATTAATTGAAAATCTCACAACAAAAGCAACAATTCAGGATGTAGTTGGAAAATCTCAAATCCATAAATTGCTTCTTCTTTTTGAAATCCTGTCACCGGTACTTCAATTCTAGTTTCTATTTATACCATCCATAGACAGAATGATGTGGGCGTTCTAATTCAGAGACCATTATACGTAGAGTCTTTTAAAGGTCTATAGAGTTGTGCAGCTTATCCTATCCCTAACTCTTAGAATCAATCCTTTGGTCGCATTTAGGGTTTGATCAAGAAAAATGTGGTGCCTATATCTTTTGCCAACTTTGTATGCAGTATTAAACGGACCTAAACCTGTATCAGTTTTAATTGATACATGGGGTCTGATCTACATGCATGTTGCCTGTATACATGTACAATTATTAAATAGTAACACAATGCCAAATACATTGGGTAAACCTAATAACTTACAAGACTCAAGTCAAAATATGCATTTTGTTTCCTGAAAGTGTCAACTTAAAGTATGTGCTGGCAGATTTCATCTACACTGTACATGTACATTTCAGTGTTACAGGAGTGTATTTGCAGAGGGGGGAGGGGGGGGGGAGAAAATTGTATATCATTCTGATGAAATTTTCATTTTAAGAAAAAATCCCATCTTCATTGTTGTCATAAAACTCAGAAAAGTCCTGAAAAGTTCATCATGTATATATTTGTCCATAATTGCCATTGGTATGATTGAATTCTTGATTTATTTTTAGCATCGTATAATTTCATTATTTCATCATAACAAAACTCGGGGAAAAGGCGGGCATTAATCATTTTCTGTATGGACTCATATTACCTGCTTACTTTGATAATTTACAAAGATATTTATCCTTCATGATTTTTTAACCTAACAATAAATCATTGCTTTTATATCATTTGTTATGCCTTAAGTTATCATTAACCTCTTCATAATCACTATGATGGTCATAACCACAAGCTGTTCTTTACCAAATAGTCATCTCCTGAAATTATGAAAAACAGTGGAACAATGCATAAAATATCCAGCATGTCACCATTTGCATGATTTATTACATGTAGATGGATCTTTCACAAGGTTCTTTATAATTTCTGAGCAAAACTCAACTTCAAGGGTAATGCCACTTTAGAGTTCAGACATTTGTTCAGGTTCATTGGAATTGTAAGATGGCCCTGACATGGGAAAGATTAAGTATCCTATTGGACATTTTACAATGGGTTCCCTATCTCGCTTTTTTGGTTGTTCACTAGGTAAAGGTAACACCACCTTAAGTCTCTCTCTCCTCGAAGAAACTCCAATAAACAAGTATGCACCAGTGCCTGAATATAGATTAGTTTTATAGGTGGGCTGTGACGTTGTTCGAGCACAAAAGAGGTAAACAACTTTACAAAGGCTTAAGCAAACGGCACAATGAATAGGGGCGATATCCATCCCCGATCTATTGTAAAATTCAGCCACTCTTGGGGAGTTGGGGTCTGAAACCCCAGCTGATTTTCAAAACACCAATGATACTGGAGATGAATTTTGCATGCGGATGAACTTGCCGGGGGAGCGTTCATAATTGATGCGTTTCATGAATGATCGTAGATATGATGTGATGCCATCCAGATGACGTGCGTAGAGCTCAAAGTCATGTTTGCTTGCACACATTAATGGCAGCGTTTTGGAGGGTTAGGGGCATGTGGGGATTTACACAACTTTGCATAATTTGCACCGGAAAGAATTTCTTGCCCCTCCGTATTTAGAGTGTCAGGTTCAATGCAATCAGCTCAATCACATTCATTGCAATACATGTAGCAAACAGTACATACATGTCTGTGAGTTGGCTTGCTACATGTATAGGTAGCATAAAATGGGGTGAATAGGAAGAGGAAAAACTGGAATTGGATTTTTAACTTATTTTTTTTCCCTTAGAAATGATGATGCTTTATACCAAGTTACCCTTTTCATTTTTTTTTCGCAGATGTCCATCATGACTATAAAAAATAATTGAAAAGGTACATTTGCATTATTCCTAGTTGGAAAAACATTTAAAACGGTAGCTTACAATTGTTTTAAATTTGATGCCATTATACAACGCATGATTTGAGGCTTCAATCAATTTCAGGCTTTGGTTTACTGTAGGCCTACATATATACATGTATATCTAATGAACATATATGAGGTTACAATTTTAAATCGAAAGCCATAAGGGTATGAATTCACAGACAATCAAAACATTTTTTTTAAAGGTGATGATAATGATAACAATGAAAAAGAGAACAACAAGCAATGCCTGGGGATTTTCCGAAAGAAATATCAATTTCAATTTATGTTTACGGGCTCTCGTCAGAAACACTGTATTTTACTATACCGGTAATACAGAGTTAACACTGTTGTGGCTCACTCAAAGTAGATTGATTAAGGTTTCATTATGATTTCATCTTTCTAGTATATTTTATGTGAAGCTACATGTACCGGTACATACTACAGCAATATGTACAACTGTACAACATAGGTGTCCTACTAATTATGTATATTTCATATGTCCAGCATCCCCATCACAGGACAACCCTGGTACAGCCATTCTTTAATAGTAAGTGACTCAGAGTCTAAACTAGGTAAATTGTGCCACACCCCCATTAGCCAGTGCTTGGGATATCCACACCGCTTTACAATAACCGCGCAATATGTCATGAGATATACATGTATTGTACTGTACTTTTATATGTATGAAGGGCCTTTATGATAGTTAATATAAAATTGATTGATTTGGACATTCCACCTTGTTTTACAAGAATACCAGTAGTACTCTGTTGTTTACAGTCCATAATGTTCTATAAGATAATGGCACATTCCTTCTTCTTTTTATTTTCCTTCTCTTCATCTTCCTTTTTCTCTTATCCCCACTACCTCAGCCCTCCCTCTCTCTCTCTCTCTCTCTCTCTCTCTCTCTCTCTCTCTCTCTCTCTCTCCTTCCCTCTTTCTCTCTCCTTCCCTCTTTCTCTCTCTCTCTCTCTCCCTCTCTCTCTCCCTCTCTCTCTCCCTCCCTCTCTCTCTCCATCTTAAATCTAATCTATGCGTGTCATCTCCCTCACCTTCCCTCTCTCTCTCTTTCTCTCTCCCCCTACCTTTCTGCCTCCATTATTTCTTTTATCTTCTTTACTAAAATTAAGTAAAGAAGAATCATATAAAAGCACCAGATAATTGGTACATGTATAATGTACAATGTAGCTACATACAGTTTATATTACGTCACAAATGATTTGACCTCGTATTTAAGCTAAATCTCTACAGTATTTGGCATGAGGAAAGTGTTCAGCTTTCAACAACAAAAGAAGAACAAATATATACCAGTATAGGTGATACAGTTTGAATGTGGTATGTATTTCACAATGTTATCAAATAAGTAAGTCTAGAGAAAGAAATGCAATTTTTCTTACAGGCTACAAAAAAAAAATTGTTTCAGGTACTGATTTATGATTTGATATTCCCAGAATGAATTGCTCTACTAGATTATATGACACTCAATATATCACTTTAATGAATTATCAACCTTGACAAATTAGGGATCTATTGCTGACACTTCAAAATATTATAAATGAAGCGTGAAACCATTAATTAGCACGTTATTCATTCCACAAGTGACTTGCCTCTGCATGCATAGTGCAGGTCTACTCGTCAGCTACATTCAAGCAAATGTTTGCTTGTGTTCAATCTACTGCAGTCATCCAGAAAGTTTGTCTTTCTTCTACACCTCCTCACCTCACCTGTCAGATATTTGTGGTCATTACGAAGTCGCAAATTGGCAAAGTTGACCGTGGTGAGGGTCTGCGCCTATTAATAAGTGAAATGGTCCGTGCCAGAAAAGCCCCATGAATTTGCTTTTGCAGTCACCCTACATTTACCATGAGGCTGATTGGGAATAAAGTCATTACCGGTATTTTCAATCATCCTCTTTGTTAGTATAGAGAAGTAATTAATGAACTGAGGCACTCTTGTGAAGCAAAAACATGACAAATGTGCATTTTGGTTGCTGTTGGTATAGTTTGAAAAAATTATATATTTACAGGAGTGTGATAACACACAGCCAGATTGAGTGCACATTAATATTTTGAAGCGAAACATGTGTATATGAAATGAAGAAGCCATAGAATTATATATCAAGACTAAATTATTTATACCCCTTGTAAATTTGATGCCTTTTGAGTTTTTCATAACTAGAGAATGAAAGGTGGACTGGTTGAATTTATAGGGCCTTTGTCGAATACTTGTAGATGTAAGCTTAAAATATGTCACATACTCAGAAAAGTAAATCAAGACAAATCAAATTTTCACATACCTGTATATAAAAAATGACAGAACTTGGTAAGGGTATAAAAAAATAAATTTAGTTGTTAACTGTACATTTATATTCACAGAGAAAATAGAAAGTTTTTATTTTTGTATTACTCCATCATGCATTCAAGCCTTGAATTACCCAGAGGACACAGAGCATTTCTTCTATTATGTGCCCTTCTGGGGCTCGTTCCTAGAAACCAACGACAAGACAGTCATAACTTTATCCGCCAACTACGGAGATGTCTCTGATCTTCCTAAACCGTTTCACGAAGAGCTTACTAGCTAGTATCTCGTGAGATCGATACTATCGGCGAGAAGAGGAGCCAAAACTTAGCCTTAGTCGCAATACCACCGGATTATTACAAAATTAATATTAGGGAAAATGCAATTATTTAAATGAATTAATAATGAAAAAGATTGAAAATGATACCCAGAAATAAGAGATGCAATATACTTCCCAATTTGTGTAGATTGTACAATATAAGTACTTGTAACATATAATTGTGAGTATTTCATTACATGACCGGTGAATCAGTTTGTTTCTTGAGATGGGTACCGGGTACCCCCCGGATATTTTAGTTTGATAGTTTATAAAAATACACCAATATATTATTCTTAGAAAAATACGATGTAATGGAGTTTGTGTCCAATGTTTTAGGTATCAGTTGAATAATCAAATGACAAAACTTCAACATTCCAAAGGTTAAAACACATCTTTTAAACTGTGCATTTTACACATTTGAAGATAGAATTTATCTCGAAAGCAATATGGGTCTGAAAACTAAAGAATACACTTCAAACTATGGCTTGCCTGCTGTGGCAAAATAGCTATCCCTTCGACGATTTTCCAATGTAGAAAATAAAGGTGTATAATCAGTTTATTTAAGTGGAAAAATCCTTAAATACAAACATGGCATATTTTCATGAGATTATCAAATACAAAAAACGATAACTCACTGTTTAAAGTGAATTTGTTGAAAAATCATAGTTGTAGGATTTATTGTCCTTTTTTGCCAGCCATAGTCTACCCAATAAATGACATGTGATGGCGCTGCCCATCGACTAAATAGTTATGACAGAGATACGACGGTGTCAGAGGCGTCATAACTCCTTAGTCAGGATGTTGTCGTTGATCTTGGCATAGAGGGCTTGGTGAAACACGTAGCGGACAAGTTGCTCACTAACGCTGATTTAGTCAAGAAGTTAGACTTATGACGGTTTGTAGGAACGGGCCCCTGTTCTTCTTGGCCACAGTGACCATCTTAAAAAGACCAAGGTTTAGGCTGTGTTTCAGAAGCCCCTTTGCTATCTTTAAGATTGTTTTACCTTTGCTAACTTGCCAAACGGTTACCCATCTGTAATGCACTTACATGTACATGTTGGAGAGATTCAATGGCTGAATTTATATGTGGACAAGTATTTTTTTATAGCATTTCATATCCTAATTTTGAAACATTCTATTATTTATATAGCAAGTATTATAAACACCTAGCAAATCAAGAAAATCACATATATTGTAAAATCTCATTTTCTACTCAAGTGTTCAAAAATCCATCCCTGTACAGCATTACCACAATGTGGCATGATTTATAAATTGTTTTGCAGTCAGCAATCTACTGTAAACTCCAAACCGCTCTCTATTTTAAGGATGCGCTACAAGATTGTTGTGTGCTGTTGTCATGGTGATAACCATGCATACAGGCTGTGAGCACGAAACACATCCATTATACACAGATGGAAGATGGGAGGAAACATCCGCCCCCGTTAATTAAGCCATTCAGTCGTCAAAACCAATGTTGAACGTAATTTGTAGCAATTGGTGGCTGATGTTCAAATGATTAAAATTATATGATATTTGATGGACATTGATGGTACATGTATGTACATCTAAATTGCCATGCATGGCAGAATCTGATTATTCGCTTGATTAGAGATTCACCTGCACGCCATTGATTCCAGTAATTATGCATTTTATTTTGGAGGCCATTATTCCTTTGATAAGGCCTGTATAAAATTCAGGCCTTGTGAATAGAACTAAGCCATCCTTGCCCCTGATTAATATTCTGATTGAAAAATGTACATGTATGTCTCTCATTAGAATGAGACACACTTGTCACATATTTGGTCACGTTCATGCCCCTTTTCAATAGACTGGTATACTAACACATTTAAATTGTATGCATACTGTTTAAACAAAGGTTGTTCTTGACAACCTGAGAGCTTGTCCAGGCTTTCCCCAGCATAGCAACAAGTAATGTATGCAGACTGGATTCCAAGCATTGTAGTTTGTTCATTAATAGGTTAATGGAAGCTCGTCACTAGGTCCCCAGGAAAGAAACATCCATAAATTTGAATATGATAGTATAGTATACCGGTATATTTGATCATGTTCATGCCCTTTTTCAAGTATACATGTTTCTTCACGTGCAGGTATTCTAAATATTATTATCTGAATACTGTATTTCGTCATTCAATCATCATGAATGAGCATGCTGTCATTAATTAATAATAACTATAAGCTAGTTTGATTCCATAATTAATATTCTTGACTTATGAAAAGCAGTGAGAAAAGATTGTAATTTTGCATAGGAGCAAGAAAAATAGGCATTTATTTGGTCACACATCAGACACATATTTACAAATTCATACAAATATATTATTAATGTTCCTGAAGAATAGTGATTACCATTGGGCTATTGAGATTTCTTGCATGGCTAAAAACATGCCTTAATTTCAGGATCAGAAATATCAAATGTTTTTATTGACACCCATTATTGAGCAGTTACCTGCACTATGGAATCTGCCCCAATAGTACATGCACTCATAAACCTCCCAGAGTACAAGATCCAACATCATCATGTGATGAGGAAAGAATGGCTTGCATATATACACACAGATGTATCTTGAATAGGGATTAATCTTGAACAACGTAAAGTTTGAGAGAAGATGCGGGATGATGAATGGCACTGATTTGTCATCTGATCTGCGGGGTATCCCAAGAATCCAAACGGACCCAGATTGCTTTCTCGTTAATTAGGAGATCATGGTGGGAATAAAGGGGCACCATTTTGCTTGGCTGGTTAAAAGCCAGAAGGGCGTTAATTCTCTGTTAGAGGATATGAGTTATTAAATGCCTTTTAGCTCTCAGTGCACCATTGTATAATGATGAATCCATGATGAGTGTAAGGGGTATACAATGTAGGTCTTGTCTGGTGAGCGTCAGAAGGGCGTTACCTCTGTCGCTCTATGTCAAGCCAAGATATGAGGTAACGTCCTTCAGTTTCTCCTCTTTAAAATGCTATTTCCTCACGTAATTACATACTTATATCTTATATTTTGTTTTCACAAAATCAATGTTGTTGAAAGACAAGATGATATATGTATATTTATTATATTACTAATATTCTCTTGCCGCACTCCAGTGTACCGCTGCACCCCGGTTGAAAAAGGCTGCTCTATAGAACTCTGTCCATGTAGTGATGGAGATATTTCTCTACTGATTTGGTACATGTATCTTTGACCTGATTATTAATAGCCCCTGGCGATGATCAGAGATTAGATGACTTGATTTGAGGTTACTGACCAGTAACCATTGTCTATAGCATTATATTATTTTAAATAAGGACTGGGGTTTTTATAATGGGATTCTTAAAGCCTGTTTCTCAACAAGATCAGTTAAAATTCAATAATGTAGCAATTGTACATTCAAGAGCTATAGGCAGTGCAGTATGCTGACCAGCTGATTATTTTTAGAGGGGGCGGGGAAAAGCCCACCGTGGTCTGTGGATTTTTTAGTTTACCTGTAATATCTTTATTTCTTGAAATGGCCCATATTTGTGTCTCATTAATTGGGAGACCATGATGTGTGTGTGTGGGGAGGAGGGGGGGGGGGGGGGTGTCAATGGATCATTAAGATATGCACCACTGCAAAAAGAGACAAACAAACATTTAAAAAAGGTATGGGTGATAGAATATTTCTCTATTGCCTTGGCAGCATACATGTACAGTGTATGCTTGTGCTCTGCCACTTTTAGTAGAAGGCAGCACCGAAGGTCACTGACCAGTTAAAGAATCATATTAAATAGGATTAGAAAGTGGATCTGTAATTCTGATTCATGAAGCATTCAGTGGAAAGCTAAACAATGGCATAATGATACAGTAGATTGATTAGCAATACATGTATGTCATGCTCCAACATTTTATAGATGAAGGCTGTACTGACTACTGAATAGGTCATTGACCAGTTTAAGAATTGTTTAAAATAGGCCTGAGTCGGTACGGTCGATCACACCGGGACCCGACCGTTGCCGTCGGGTCCCGGTTTCGTTTTTTGAGAACCGACGCTCCGAAAAAAATAATGAAATATGTAAGAAATTGCAGTTTTGCACACCACTAAAATCAATCCACCTTAAAACTTAAGTATTTAATTGTTACCAATCATATTCTAGCTCATCCTGAATCAATCCGAACTGCTGATATAAATATGGGTTGCAAAGCAGTTCGCCCCATGGGGTTGTTGTTGCCAGCTGCTAGCTAGCTACTGTACTGGCCGGGTCTCTCGGCAGGATTAATAAATCAGGTTGAAAGAAACATTAATGTTTGAATAATAAAACGGCTTTCTAAAAATACTTCTTTACAACATACCGATCGAACAATTTTTAAAAGACAAAATATATATTTTTTCTTTGATTTTAAACACCGCATGCTTCTTTTAAAAACTGAAAATTACTTGGTAATCACAAGAAGTTTCGATACGGATAACTGTTGCAAGGGAAGTTCAGACTAGTCTCGGAAAAATGCGCAGTGCACCTCGTTAACTGTAATGCGTGCCCAAACGAAACCAAACAATGACGTGATCGTAACGAGAAAAAAATCATTACAAACTACGAGAGCACAATTGGAAAGACAACTACTCAAAATTATCGTAAGCAGATACATAACTTGGAGGAAGAATACAATAGTTGTCCAGGAAAAGCCACAGAAATAGTGATAATCGAGGAGAAACTGGGTACATTTTTATCGCAAGGGGCCTGCTGCAAATACTCGAATCCTTTGTTATACTGCTTTTTACCGTAGAGGGCGGTATTTGGTTTCTAGCCTCGTGTTCAATTTAAACACGTGTAGTTCGAGTATTTGCAGGAGGCCCATTCAGATAATGATTGTACCTATAGTAACTCCTTAAATATCACTATTTCTGTGGCTTTTCTTGGACAACTATTGTATTCTTCCTCCAAGTTATGTATCTGCTTACGATAATTTTGAGTAGTTGTCTTTCCAATTGTGCTCTCGTAGTTTGTAATGATTTTTTTCTCGTTACGACCACGTCATTGCTTGGTTTCGTTTGGGCACGCATTATACAGCTAACGAGGTGCAGTGCGCATTTTTCCGAGACTAGTCTGAACTTCCCTTGCAACAGTTATCCGTATCGAAACTTCTTGTGATTACCAAGTAATTTTCAGCTTTTAAAAAAAAAGCATGCGATGTTTAAAATAAGAGATAAATATTTATTTTGTCTTTAAAAAATTATTTGATCGGTATATTGTCAAGAAGAATTTTTTAGAAAGCCGTTTTATTATTCTAACATTCATATTTTTTGACCCGATTTATTCAACCTGCATGAATCAAAATGGCTGCTCGAATGTTGTCTTTCCATTTTTGCCCCAGTTTTTTTACTTTTAGAGGCACGATAATGGCACTAAAAATCGCCAATCATGGATGAAAAAAATGTCAAGTGGAAAAATATACCGATCTGAGGCGAGGTATGCATGTGTTGATTTATTTGATTGATAAAAAGGTCACTTTTAAGGGACATACTGATGATATGCGCTTTTTATAGAGGCAAGTGACAAATCCTGCGAGCTGATTTCGGGACACCGGGTCCCGATCGGTGCAAGGCCGTCGGGACCCGGTTTATGAAAATCCCGACATGACTCAGGCCTAGTTTAAAATAGGATTGGAAAATGGATCTGTAATTCTGATTCATTATACATTGTAAAGTGATATACAATCTGTGATTGTTCATATATTAATGATATTTCTCAAGTTTGCTTTCATTTACTACTTAATAGCAGTTTCGATGATTACAGAGTCGAAAGCAAATGAGGATAATGACCACATATTTTTTTAAATATATCTAGAGTTGAGAGCCAGAAGGGTGTCAAGTTATATCGTTATACATGGGGCTCAATGTCCTTTTAGCTCTCAACAGAGGATAAACATATTGGATACATGTCTTTCAGAGTTCAACATATCGTCGCTGTTTTCACGAAGTGACGGTAGTGAAAAAAAATTGCATTCACTTTGCGTTACGATTTTCCTCACTACCGTCACTTCGTGAAAACAAGGACGATATGACTAAATGTCTTCAATTTTTTGGATTCCGGTTCTGTATTTGTTAAAACATTGTTTAAATAAAAGAGGAATAGAGGGGGAAAGGAGAGAACTAATCATCTATCACTGTAGTGTGAAGAAGTAGAAACTACATTTAGTATCCAATGTCGTCATATGAGATCTGAACATGAAGTTAATGAAGTTTCAACAATGTAATTAAAGCATAATTGAAGTAAAGGATGAGGCTGAATTTAGAAATTTGTCCTTTCAGTTTTGCATGTCATTATGTGGTGTATTCAAGTGTAATGCGGACATTTAAAATAGAAAGTACATGAAAAAATGATAGTAAAATAGACTATTGGCAGTCAATTTTTTTAGATCTACATTGTATGATTATATACATTCATTCATGTATTGTATGATAAGAAATGAAATATAAAGGAGAATTTAGGTAATTTCCTGCGTTCATATAAGATATAATAAGCAACTTGATGTAAATGTAAGTGTCGCTACACAACTCATGCAAGACTGCAGCTTTTCATGATATTATTTAATATTTATTACCACTGATCTTTGGAATGATCAGAGGAAGAAACACAGGAAGAAGAAAAAGGTACTAAACTTTTATGCTAGAGTACTTGAAAAGAAATGAAAGTATACAAAAAGAATGAGATCATTTCCGTAATATATTTTTATTTAAAAAAAACTAGAACAAGTACCTGCATAATAGGAAGTCGAAAATATGAAAATCATTTTCCTTTTCTCTTCTCTTCTATTAAAGAGAAGATCGGGTTCTGGTGAAGATGAAAATGATTTGTGAATTTAATTCTTATTCATCTTATATCAGTTTGGTAAAAGTCATTGCAGAAATGTTCCCTGGATATTGAAAAGGATTGGTGTTCAAATGATTTCATATTTGGCATATGACGAGAAGTAGCTGGATAGTTTGGATGTAGTCCCATATACAAACTTCTCTGTGCAGTGCATGTTTTCAGCACAATTAGCCAACTTTCAGTTTCTTTCCATGTTGATCATAATTCTAAAACCTCACAGTTTACATCAGCTCACATCTCCTGCAAAATCAGCCTTTCCCAACTGATACCAGACACTTCCTTTGGCAATGTAATCTTATGACCAGCTCTAAACATTACCTTTAAAGACAGCAGTGATCATGTGGTGCATGTATGTTGTAACAACATGATCTAGAACACCTACATGTACAGTCCTGAAAACAAAGCAAAGAGAAAAGACAGGAAGCAAGCGGTGTTCAGCGTGATAGATTATTTTCGTTTCAAGTTCAAATGTCACAGAAATTATCTGAAACGCCTAAGGGATAGCATCTAATACCACAATTTGGAAGGGAAGAAGCGTGTTGCGGGATGGGGAGATTGTGGGTAGTATGCTCTTATAGGGCTACAATGTTCGGACATATGAGAAGCAGGAGGCTACCCTTTCGTTGGTCTTGGGAAA
This sequence comes from Strongylocentrotus droebachiensis, assembly GCA_035222895.1. Classification (NCBI taxonomy): domain Eukaryota; kingdom Metazoa; phylum Echinodermata; class Echinoidea; order Camarodonta; family Strongylocentrotidae; genus Strongylocentrotus; species Strongylocentrotus droebachiensis. The sequence continues at coordinate 95,189 of JAVYIG010003130.1, read as the reverse complement.
TCAAGAAGCTGGGTGAATCGACATCCTGTGCATGATAGTCTAAACCCTGAATAGCAGAGTATATAGAGAAATAATTTTAATGTGTAAAGTCAACTGGCAGTTTTTACAGTATTCTTCCAAGGTTTTAGTCTCTATATGGGTCATTCCATAAAGTTGGGGCAAAAAATATGACGTTGTAACATAGGTATGCTTCTACTATACATGGAAGATGAATTTATCTGTTGAATATTTGTATGCAATGAGTAAATAGTAGTGTCCTGCCAGAATCTTTCCTGTTTCAGTTGCCTTTCTTCAAAATCTTTGCTCAATATACATTTTCTTTTTACCAGCGTTAAATGGACGCCATATTCATATAACATTACATAATTTTTGAGTCCATAATATTGGTTAACCATGAAGCTTGAGTACTTCTGAAGACAGTTAGGTATGCTTTTTATGCAAAACTCAATTTGAGCAAACATTGTTACAGTTGATAGGAGACATAGTTTCTCACTTCTGGTATGTCACAAAAAGTGCTTCAACTTTCTGGATGAACCCATATATACCACACACAAATTTTCATCTGTTTCTTTGTATTTTGGAAGTCAGATCCAAAGCATCTTTCAGTGTTCCTCTATACTTATAATGTTGTGACAAGATGACTTGTCTTGAGGTTAAGGGAGGCCAAAGACTGTTGACGGAAGCAACTGAGACAGGTTATATGGGTCATTCCATCGGGTTGGGTCATAAATTGTGACATGAAGGTTCAAAATTCAGAGTTGGTGAATAATTTGTTTATTGTTATATTCTGTTTCTAACACCAATCCTACAATAGATTCCATTGGAATTGTGTGTATTCCTTTGCACACTTTCACTTAAAATGAAAAAACAGACACAACAAAATACCAACGTTACAAGGACATCTTTTTTTACTTGCTCATTTATTTTCTGACCTGAAACTTTGTTACAGTCTGTACTCCACTTTTTTTTGGCGTGGAAAACATTAAGATGATGGGAGCAATAGTTTAGAATACTCAAAACTTGAACACAGCAACATTATATCAACTTATAAACATGAAACAAATGAGGAACTAGCAATTTTCAGATCATGTTTTTCTTCTAAAGGGTTATCTTTTCTCTTGCATAGAAAATCTTGGCTGCATTCTAAGAAATGTGCCAATTAATTGATGCATGAAACATATTAAATGAGATGATGACACAAATGAAAGGAAAGCTGCAAGATTTATGGTCTATATTCACCTCAACACCTTGAGTTACCAATGTTACATGGACATCATGTCCGAGTAACATCCGTATGATATTAGAGTTACTGACCTCTTATACTCATTTAAACATGACAGACTATATCAAATGTCATCTGAAATATCTTTCATCCATTGACCAGTAAATAAAAAAACAAAATATTCATACAATAGGTGTATTGGTTGATATTAATGATTAACTTTATACTTCTTCAAAATAGTGATTAGATTGGAAAGATCTTCGTTTCCAGGAATATTTCGATGACTTGTTATTTTGCCTGCTCTCTTGATCGATCACTCTGCCGGAGCTGAATCCTCAGGCAGCAATCTAATAAATATGCATGAAAAGAAATAAATAAAAACAAATGAGTAAACAATATTAAATGAGATAAAAATAAAACAAAACTGTAAATTGCTTCTGTGACTTTTCATTTCAAAATGTGTGTTCTGGTTGATAATTATGAGTACTTGTACATTGTAACATTGTAAGAATTAAGGATCGAACAACTACACAGAGGATTGCAAGATGGATAGGGAGACATCATCCTCACGTTTGGCTCGTTTTGCATGCCCAAATAGAAGTAGGTATTTGGTTTTCATTTATTATTATTTATTATTCTTTTAAGTTAAATATTTGTGTTAAATTATTAATTTCTTAATTTTTTGTTGTTGTTATTTATCATTATTGTTTTATATCTTATTTTTTGGAGGGGAGGGTAGGTGGTGAAAACCCTTTAACCTCCCTTTAACCTTTGTAGGAGGGGGGTGGGAGCCACATGGCAAACATCAATAATGATTTTATTAAAAAAAAAAAATATTTAAAAAAAATTATTAAAAAAAAAAAAAAAAAAAAAAAAAATCGTTATGTATCCAATTCTAATTGAATCGGGGGAGGGGTCGCATGCCCTCTCCCCTTTAGCTCTCTCCATTTTTCTCAACTCCAACCCCCTTTTTTGCCCAAAAGTTGGATATGTCGGGCCTTAGACTGAACTTCCTAACAATTTTAAATAACTTGTGTTTTTCCTTAGGCCTGGCCATCATTTTTCAATGACAATTAATGGCATCATATAATTAATATTAATTAATTTAACAGTTGTGAGAAAAATTCTGAGGTATAGGAACATCAGTTATATCTTTATTTACGGGATTCTGATAACAAAATTCAATTTCTGTCTAAGAAATTAGCTTTTTAAGGGGAAAAGTCCGGCAACGATTTTGCATGTTTCGTTATAACACATATATCAGTATGTGGGACAACAGTAAAATATTCACTCACACGTGATGGTTTTGTAACCGTTTTAAGCTATAAATAACACAATTTTAAACGGAATTACAATTAAACAAAATGGAATTTCATTGTCTATGATAATAATTCGGGCTATAAAAATAACTTAAAATACATATTACGTACCAATTTGGGCGCTGACGGGCGAAAATGGCTGCCCGACGTTATATGGACATTGTCACGTTTGTGGTTGCAGCTCAGGGGTAGGTCGTCGCACACCATCAAAAAACATGTGTGCGCGTTCATGAATAACTAGCAGGTCATTTTAACACCAAAAACTGAAGCTAGCGGGCTGGTTTGATCTCAAACACCGTAATTTCACACCGACGTTACCAAATTATGAAGGACATCGCGGGGGATTGTTGTGGTAAATTAATTATTTTCTTGTATTTACCGACCGATTTAATCGTCATTCTTTTAACATATGTTCATCAGGGGTTGTACCTTCCTAATAAGATGAAAGTTTCTGAGAAAATATCCTGCTAAATTTGTGTAAAATGCTAGATTACCGCCGTTACGAAAAAAGTGCTTAGGACATTGTTGGTAACGTCGGTATTGTGTTTTTTCAATATGGGATAACTTGCCGATTTTTTGCACATTTCACCTGAGCTTCTCAGACATAGTAGGGGTATTAAAGGTGACATGTTTTAAGTAGGAAACATTGCATTATGATGATTTTTTTTCCAGAAATGAGTTCATGAAAATGACTTGTTTTCATGTCACAACTTTCACCCTTAAAATCGCTGAGACATCGGTAGTTAAACTCTCACCAAAAAAAAAATATGATGAACAAGTTTCTGTTTTCATGTTTATTTATTCTGTCATACATTACTCTTAAATAAAATATACTTTTAATTTTCTAAATATACATTTAAATTTGAGAAAATAGCTTCTAAACATTCAAACACATGAAAATGCTGAAAAGACCCAACCCGATGGAATGACCCATATAGGACATGTATTTATCTCACTGGAGACATGAATACAAAGACAGTTCTTTGACATCTAGTTAGGAGTACAAAGAAAGGTCTTCATTCATACAGACAGCAATGAATGGGCCAGTTAGAGGGATACACAGCTGTATGGCATATAATTTATGGATTTTGAAAAATTGTACTTTTCTGAATTGTCAAAGCCATTCTTCTGATTTCCACTCACTTTGTTTATCACTATTTCGTCAACCTTGTTCATAGCCAAACCAACTCCAAACCAAATGATAGGGTGAAAGGTGAAGGCTCTTGAGAGAAAAACAGAAATTAGTGATATTTATGTAGATGACAAACTTTAGAGTTATCCATCACTACCTCACAATCCACTGACCAAATTGCCAATTTGAGATTTTTGAGCTGTATCGATAACAATTTGAGATTTCTCTATAGCTGTAATGATCTCATGTTTCAAACATTCATAACTTTCTTATTGGTTTTAAGTCATTTCAAACTGTTGTGATTCTGTTTTTACAAAGGTTTGATCGATTGTCCTTTAATTTTGCTGAGGAAGAAACTATTCAGAAATGCCCTCCAAAGCTAAATTAATTCATGGGAGGATTTAGACCATGGAATTCATAATAGTAGCTATTTACCAGCTCCATGGTTTATCAGTTCAATGCTCTGACAACTTACAAGGCTATGAGTCATGTGAACTTGTAAGTGTAGAACTATGTTTCGGGCTTTCGGCAAGGGTAAGGATGATAGGATTAATGTTAATACATGATGGCTAGTGCCTACATGTACATTTGATTCGAAAAGAGGGGAAAAGGGTAGCAAGAATAAAACGAGAGGCTTGTTGGTGGTGAGTAACCACACAAAACAATCACAAATAGGCAGATTTTTTTTTTTTTTTTCCCTTCAAAAAGGGGGACTGGTATAATAAACCAAAATTGAATTTCCAAACAAACATTAAAGTGTGAAGCGACAAAGAAAAGAAAACAAAAAAAACATGAAGTGTGTGAAGAACTAAGCAAGATCAGGGTTATGAGGTACAATTAAAAACGGAAGAATTGCTGTAGAGAGTAACAACTCAAAATATTGACAAATTATACCCAGAAAAGGGTGTTTTTTTTTTCAAAAGGGGGACTGGTATAAAAACCAAAATTTACTTTCCAAACAAACCAATCAAGTGTAAAGTGACAAAGGAAAATAAAAGAAACACCTAAAGTGTGTGAGGTGAAACTGAGCAAGAACAGGGTTATGAGGTAAAATTAAAGCGGAAGGATTGATGTAGAGAGGAACAACACAAAACAATCACAATTTTTTTTTCTTCAAAAAGGGGGAGTGGTACAAAAACCCAAATTTAATTTCCAAACAAGCAATCAAGTGTATACAGGTGACAAAGAAAAACACAAAAGAGCTGAAGTGTGTGAGGTGGCACGGAGTAAGAACAGGGTTACACTAAGTTCATTCTTTCATGTTGGCCGACTTGTTCAGTAGAGGGTCTTATAGCTGTAGTGTTATGCAGTACTGCGTTCACAGCCTGTTGCAATTAGCAAGTGCTTTCTCTCTCGCAATACCATGCTGTGCATTAATGCTATCCCTCAAGAAAACTTTGCAAACTCTACCCATAATCAAAACCAATTTGCGCTCTCTATTTCATCTGTTCTTGATTTTAACGAGGGAAACCCCTAGAGTGTGCTCGGGAATAATCTATGATGATTTTCTTTTGTGAAATTCTATTTTCTGTTTTAATTGGCTTGTTTCTGTATCAATGGGGGCTCCACCCTAGTTTAACGCAATATTACATGTAGCACTTTACGAGGAACACTAAAAGAAATCGTGAATTTGAGGGCAACCAGAAGACAAAATTGGCAAATCATGGGGACAGTATTCTCATCATTATTGCATGCTGAAATAAGTACATATCAGTTAATACACCATCTAAATTCAGTTTCAGATGTTAATGTTACCGATCATCTTCACATGAAACTTTCAGTGAAAAGGCAGCACACTTTAAAAAAAAAAATTAAAGTTATGCATACTTGCATACCGTATTACAGAGTGGGTATTCTATGTTCCTATGTTTCTATATTCCTTTGTTCCATTGCAATTGAGAGGGAATTCTTCACACTGGATTCTCTGTAGACATGAGTTACAGAATGAAATAATTCAGATAAGCACTTCTATATGAATTAGCTCTCTTCACCCAGGTTTTGCAATCATTGTAGTTTATGGAGGCATGGTCAACATCATTTAAATCGGTCCCTACCACTTGAAGATAGTACAGGTGAATGACTTCCCACTGTCTTTTGCAGTTGCAATGTACATGTCGGCTGTAGGCGTATCTTCAGTGGTAATGGTAATTATTTAAAGCCTATCTGCACTAGTTTGGCCAGGGGGATTAGACCTCCCTGCATAGTCGATGACAGTCGGTTATCTCATCAAATCAGCTCTTAATTAACATCAGAAAAAGTGGGTCATGGGGGACCAATGGACACCGATTAGGCATTGTTTGCTATATAGATGGCGCAAGTAGCTATAACTAGTGCAGTGGGGCTTCAAAACAATTCTATTCATGAAATCTTAGAGCACATTCATCCTTATTCCATGACTAACATTTCAATTTTCTTTTTCTTTTCTTGAAATCTGCAGTAGCTCAAGGGGCGCCAAGACGTTCCGCCCCAAGAAGAACATTCCAGAGGGTTTTCACCAGTATGAGCTGATGAAACATGCTGAGGCGACGCTCGGCAGTGGTAACTTACGGCAGGCCGTCAGTTTACCGGATGGAGAGGACATCAACGAATGGGTCGCGGTCAATAGTAAGTATTATATACCTCTCTTTTGAAATCTAGCCATCTGATTGGTCGAAATTGGAGTCGTGATTTTAGCCATGCCCGCCTACCGGTCAATAGTCTTTTAAAAGATGCCCGCCTACCAGTCAATAGTCTATTAAAAGTTCTTGTCAAAGAACGAGGGCAATAGTTTTACAGAAAGTGGCAGGATGTTTTTACTTCGGTGTATACCCTACAGTTTATCCTACAACATGAATAACAGCTATAATTCTGGATACAAAGTCCTTAGAATGGCCATCATTCTAGGTCTCTGTACTTAACTGCATGTCATTTCCTCAAATGTCTTACAGGTTTGAGTGTATTTAGTCCCAAATCTTGCCATGCTGATATGATTTTATCATCATGATTGTCAAGCTCCTTCCCCCTGCCTTTTTAGGGCCGATGGCTCGAATATGTCAAGCAACTTGCCTTTTAAGTCAGATACATGCAGTGGAGCATTGGAGGAAATGCCATACGGTGACCTACGATAATGTTAGTTTGTAGGAAATGTAAATCCAGTATAAAGCAGTTCTTGGAATGCATATGAAATCATGTCAGGCAAAGTGGAATATGGTGTATGAGATTCCAAGTTAAAAGCCGGAGGGGAAAGCCCCTGATATTCCTCTGATATTCCTTTCCTCATCCACCTTCATGAGGTTTGCAATTAAGCCGCCGACTACTGATTTCTTTAATTCCCATAGACATAATACAGGGATCACCCAGTTCGAGTAGGCAGAGGGTTAACAAGATGCCTTGTGTGTATATTTTCTTGTGGATGATGTCACTTAGTTTCAAAGAAGGGGGAAAAAAGTTTAAAAAGTAAAAAAAAGAGCTGTATATTAAAGGTACTATGTCCCTTTTGCAGCCAACCTCAAATGCTGTAGAACTTTGCAGGAATTATGAATATGTCATGTATGTCCTATCTGTGAAATTTAAACGTTAGCAGTGTCCTCATATTCAAATTATGCAAGGAAACCTGTTTACTTGCTAGACTTCACTGTCAGACACTATTGAGTGTCGATCTGACTGGCTTTTTTTCTTCTTTGGTAATAACATACATGAAAAGAGTTGTAAAGGGTACATAAGCATTTGTCTACATCAATAACCCACTTCTTGTGATGGCCAAGATTAAACTGATTGAATCTTTGCGCAGCATAAAACGTATGACCATTCGGTACAATTGTCTGAAAATGGAGACTATTACTTTTGGGCTCTATAGCCCTAAAGTCGATTTGACAACTTATAGTCGTTATTTTCCCACTTGAAGACATTTTCAAGCCCCAATTTTTTTAGGGAAGTTCTAAATTAGTATTATCTCTCAAATGCAGTTGGAATTTAACTTTTTCATTTTTTGGGCCTGCAAATGGGACATAGTACCTTTAAAGGTAGTTGCTATGAGCAAAATACTGTACATACTGGTATATTTAAACCTCTAGTGTTATCATAGTTTTAAAAAACAATGTATGTATACTAGCAACATAACCCTAGGGTTTGTGATAGTGTCATAGAGATTTGGGAGACCCTGTTACACAGAGTTAATGCCCTTTCTGGCTCTAGAACCAGATGGCATATGAAGATGATTTGAAAGAAGACCACATGAAGAAAAGCAATTGGAAGCTTATAACCTCTCATTCTACCATTTATGAAACAAAATTTGACCATCACATAGGTTACTAAGGATTATGATTAGGTTACTAATTAAGGTTACTAAGGATTAGGATTAGGTTACTAATTAAGGTTACTAAGGATTATATTACTGAGGACCCGTCTGGCATCAGATGCGGGCTGAGGCTAGACCGAGGCCAGACTGATGCTAGACTGTTTTCAGTTTGAATGCTCCATCCTGCACAAAACCAAAAGAGGAAAGGCGACTTGAAGCTTCTTTATTTCACTGTTTATTTTTAACAAAATGTGACCATTCTGCATTAGGTTAATTAGATACAATTCCTTTGCACATTACTCATCCCTCTAAATACAACAACATTTAAGTGTTTGTCTGTCACCTTAAATACCCTCCAGGCAATACACTCGACTGTATTATGAAAAATGTCCCTGAATCCTGCTCCAAGGGCATAGACAACATGAACAAACATCCAGTTACTAGCCTCGCTGTAAGGCCCACTTGTTTTTGTTTTTCTCAGAGGATGTACTGAGAAAAATGAAAAATAGCTCCAAAGTATTTTACTGAAGATAAAAACCAATGATTTATTCATGTACTTGTACCTGTACAGGGAAATCAGCCTAAATACTGGATTTAGTACTGTACTCTGTGTAGGATATGGTAAAATTGTACTTTTTATCTCTATAATGTTATTGAAAACTCTCCAAATAACAATGCAATACATAACTTAAAGGCATAAAAATTCAAAAACAAACAATAGTGTACCCTGTATTAAGGGCCAGGAAGAAAATTCATAAATGCTTGTTTCAGATATGTCATTGTATTAAAACGTGCGCCAAAAAGATAAAAAATCCCTTTTGCAGAGCAAAGGTCATGGGCATATTCACTATTCAATGAGCTTTGTATTTAATACAGGATACAGAAATGTGAAGCACATTGCACTTTATACCATCATAAATTTTTAAAAGTCATGGTTTTGCTTCGTCATATCTAAACAAGGCTGAACGGTCGTGCTTTAGATTGAATTTTTTACCTTTAATTCATGTAGAAGTGTCCTAGTCAAGTGGTTTAAGGTCGTGATTTGATACAGGACATGGCATTAATGTCCTTTGGCCAGGCATTAATCTACACTTGCCACACTCGACCCAGGTAAGGCTAATGAGTACCTGGCCTGGCTTATAAAGAGCTGATATTAATTTCAACTATGTACATAAGAAAAGAGACTGCACACTTGCGAGTGAGCGATTGATTTGGATCAATCGCAACTCTTTTTATGACGGGGGCCCTTGTTAATTGTTTAATTGAGCACTTATGAGATCATATATCAGATCAAAGTGCATTAATGACTCATACCACAAGTACAACAGTACATATATGTGAGTTCAGCTGTAGTTTATAACAGTCTTCCAACGGTAGTTCTATTCAAATAATACGATTATGCATGCCTCTAGACTAAAAATGAAACATAAATGAAGAAGAAAAAATTCTGTTCATATGTATAGGGATCAGAATTGTACTTTTTAGGGCTTTTATATGGCAGTCCAAACTAGGATTTGCCGCACAACGGTCCAAGTGTCCCGGGTACCAGTGGGTGTCAAGTGCTGCAATATCTACTGTACGTGTTCATCTTTGCTGTTCCTTTGACTTTGTTTTGAGAGAAAAAAAGAGACATTCTTTCTTTGAGAGTTTCTGAAGAAATTGATCTGATACTCCGTTGTCTGCGTTCAGGATTCCTCTAAGACAAATAGTACTTGGTAAATAGTTTGCTTTAAAGATTTATGTCATTTTTAATAAAGTACAGTTTCATGGTAATTGCATCAAGAGTGTAAAATGCAAGAGCATTCATTATATAGCCCTCAAAATCACAGGTACCTTTTGTTTTGAATACGGTAGTCCCTTTGTGTGCCTTATTTTGTGTCTGGCCTTATCATTCAATATGACATTAATTTCTTAGAAGTATTTGATGGAACATTACTGCTAGTGGAATCTCCTTGAGACAATGAAGCTCCAAAAATGTTTTACTTACTTTTAACCTTAAAGCCCGTCTGCACTAGTTTGGCCAGGGGATTAGACCTCCCTGCAAGGTCACTGACGGGTGGTTTTCTCATCAAATCAGCTCTCAATTAACATAAGAAAAAGGGGATCATGGGGGACCAACAGGCAACGATTAGGCATTGTATGCTATATAGAGGGTGCAAATAGCTATAAGTAGTGCAGTGGGGCTTTAAATAAAGTCTGTAACTGTAATACACATTCAATACCAGTACCAGTACTTCAAAATAGCAGGACCTTTGGTCTTTTATATAAGTCGTGAAATTATTTGATGAAACCCATGTAAATCCTTTAATGGGTACTTGATTTCTGGTAAACAGGACTCTGTCCTTGTTTCTTTGAAGGGAAGGTCTTTCATAGAAGACCCTTTGTTGGTGTGTACAAAATCAGCTTTATTGAAAGGTTCATTGGGATTTTAGAGCCTACTTGCCACTTGAAATAACTTTTTCATAGAGTCCAAAGTCAAATTTAGAATTTTTAAGGGGACAAACTTCCGATTTTATGAAATACAATAAACTATAAACTAGTTCTTATATAATTTTTAATTTTAATCCTGAATGGATTTTCTAATCAAACATCCATGGCATTTTGGGGTCTTTTTACTCATTTTCTACATGTTTATCCTCATGTATATAATGTCGGTTGTCAGTGTTTCCTCAATTGTATACATCATCATTTTCAGGAATTTCTTTCCCACATGTAATGTACATGTTGGTAAGATAGATTAAGTGATGTCAAATTGTCAATGATTTTGAACATGAGTGTGATATTTTGAATCTTATAGAAATAGAAACGGGATAATACAGAAGAAGTCAAGAGAACCAATTGATTTTTATTTTTGGAATTCCTTTCTAGATTTAGATAATGACTTTGTTTGGAAGGATGTAAAAGTTGATCCAATGTTTCACTTTTTGTTCTATTGCAAGGATAGGATATGATTATGTTTTTGAAAATAATATGTAATTTAATATTTCACCTATTCCAAGTAGAACTACCGGTATAAATAAACCAAAAGCTATTAGTTGTAGGTAAGGACATAGGAAACAGGAAATATACTCTCCTGAATATTAATTTAAATTATGTTCAATATGCAATTTATAAATGTTGCATTAAAAATATTGCAATGGTTCTGTTATTTTCCTGCATGCTTTTTTTTGGTATAATTCAAGTCGTCCCTAAGATTGTTTTAAGGTATGAATGTTGAGCAAAGAAAACAATACTAAGCTGGAAGAATTGTTGAATATACTTTAAATTTCAGCCAATGTTTTTTTTTCATTCAATCATTGAGTAATTATGTATTGAAATTATGGAAATAAACATCTCGCTTGAGGAAAAGAGAGAGAAAAAAATATCAATAATTACAGTACAAACATTTTGATTGAATGTTATTTTGTATTACTTCATATTGAAGAGCAATTTCTTCCCTTCATATAAAACTTCCTCCAAATAGTCTCCATTAAATATCAATATGTACATGTAGTATACCACAGTAATTCCAGGGCAATAATTTTTTTATTTGATAAGAATCCTATATTGCTTCATTCATACTAGTAGAATTCCTTTTTGTGGATGTAGGCCCTAAATATACATTATTGATTTCCTCCATGTGACTGTATGTCAGTAATTCTATAGTGCAACAAATTTTATTGAATTTATAAGCATTTATTAATTCATAATAGAAGAATTTGCTTCCTACATACATGTACATGTTGGTGTTCCTTTACAAATAATCTCAATGATATATAAATAGTTCTTGTGCAACAATTTTGATTTAATAAGAATCCTGTATTTCTTCAAACTAATTATAGATTTCTTTGAAGAATTCTGTCATTGCATCCGTGTAAGAGTTCATCTAAAACAATCTCAAATTCTTCATCAAATATCAATAACTCCAGTGCAATGATTTTGATTGAATAGACTCCTGCTTTAATTCCAAATATAGAGTAATTAATTTCCCTTAATGTAGGAGATCTCCATCAAATATTCATGTTAGCAGTGCAAAAACTTTTACAGGATTAGAATCCTATATTACGTCATAGTATATACAGAGAATTTCCTTTTGTACATGTATGAGATCCTGTAAAACAATCTCAAATTCTCAATCAGATATCCATAACTCAGTACAACAATTTTGATTGATAAAGAATCATGTATTACCCTAGCATATAGACATTTCTTTCTTCCAGATATGCCAATTCTCATGTATTCATTGCTACATGTAATATTAAAAAATTTCTCTCTCCTTTTCAAGAAGTTCCTCCAAAACAACCTCCATCAAATATCAATAATTTTTAGAGCAACAATTTCGATTGAATATGAATCCCGATTGAATATGAATCCCGCATTACTACATAATATAGAGGAATTCCTTTGGAGCAAGTCAACAGTGGAATACCCTTCTGATGACTCACCAACTCAACTCAGGCAGGGTTCATTGAGAAAAATAATCTCATAGATAATCCTGTTATGAATATTTGCCAGTTTTTATCAGAGGGATTTCTCAAGCGAGATTGTCAGGATAGGATTGTTGTTATGCCCGAAGTCAAGCGAGTTTGATTGGTTACGAACAGCTGGGCTGAAAAGCATGATTTAAGGGATATTTGGAAAACAAACAACTGATTAACTTTGGAATAAAAGAGCAAGTGTGCTACATATACAGAGTACCGGTAGTCATAAATATTTCATTTGTAGCCTATACTGCTATAGCTAACTGTTCATTTCTTGCAGTTATGAACTGAACTTGTAAACATATTACGGGCCAGTGCAAGTACAGCTACATTTAGCATGTTTGAGTACGGGGTCATGCTGCTTAATGAAATCATATTTTTATTCACAAAATAGTCTCATATCTTACGAGAATTACATGTATTGAGGTTACACTGTTCTTACTTTCCTGCATTGTCATGCCCTAAGACAAAACAAAACACAAAAACAACAACAATCAGCATCAACAGCAACAAACTACATGCAGCTGGCTACCTTCATATTAAATGACATTTTCAGTAATGGTCTTTAATGTTTTCTTTGAAAAATTCAGCAAAAAATAGGTGGAAGAAATGAAATTTTTTAAATGAAAAGAAATAGTAACATAATGATAATTTTCTTTAAATGGTATTATATGATATCCATGTCACAGACTATAATTAGGCCAATACATTTGTATCTATTAATTTACAATGATTTTAATTTGTTTAGCCATACAGACTTGGTAAAAACAAGTATTAGACCATTGTATGATTTTATACAACAATATTAGAGAGTGTAGGCTATTTGCAACTCTTAGTTCTTTGTGGGGAATTCAGCAGAGTTTGTGTAAGACGAACAGAACAGAATCATCGGAATACCCCTCATTCTAATTACCGAGGCCCTCTGGCTGTGTCCTTGGCAACAGAGTAGATGAAAGTTGCGAATTGGAAATGCAATCCTAGATGGGTATTGATCCATCGTCTCACTCAATCGTCGGGGGAGCCGTGTTTGCACGGCTGACGATGCTAGAACCTTACTTTGCCTGCGTGGGTCGAAATGTATGCATTGCCGATGAAGGGACCGCACGTCAAAGTCGACAATAGGCTTGAGTCGGTACGGTCGATCACACCGGGACCCGACCGTTGCCGTCGGGTCCCGGTTTCGTTTTTTGAGAACCGACGCTCCAAAAAAATAATGAAATATGTAAGAAATTGCAGTTTTGCACACCACTAAAATCATTGCACCTTGAAACTTAAGTATTTAATTGTTACCAATCATATTCTAGCTCATCCTGAATCAATCCGAACTGCTGATATAAATATGGGTTGCAAAGCAGTTCGCCCCATGTTGTTGCCAGCTGCTAGCTAGCTACTGTACTGGCCGGGTCTCTCGGCAGGATTAATAAATCAGGTTGAAAGAAACATTAATGTTTGAATAATAAAACGGCTTTCTAAAAAGTAACATACCGATCGAATAATTTTTAAAAGACAAAATGGATATTATTTCTTTGATTTTGAACACCGCATGCTTCTTTTAAAAGCTGAAAATTACTTGGTAATCACAAGAAGTTTCGATACGGATAGCTGTTGCAAGGCAAGTTCAGACTAGTCTCGGAAAAATGCGCAATGCTCCTCGTAGTTAGCTTTAATCCGTGCCAGAACGAACTCAAACAAAGACGTGATCGTAACGAGAAAAAATCATTAAAAACTACGAGAGCACAATTAGAAAGACAACTACTCAAAATTATCGTAAGCAGATACATAACTTGGAGGAATAATACAATAGTTGTCCAAGAAAAGCCACAGAAATAGTGATATTTAAGGAGTTACTATAGGTACAATCATTATCGAAATGGGCCTGCTGATATGTCCGAATTACACGTTATTTGGTTTCTAGCCTCGTGTTCTACACGAGGCTAGAAACCAAATAACGCCCTCTACGGTAAAAAGCAGTATAACAAAGGATTCGAGTATTTGCAGCAAGCTCCTTGCGATAAAAATGTACCCAGTTACTCCTCGATTATCACAATTTCTTTGGCATTTCTTGGGCAATTATTGAATTCTTTGTCCAAGTTATTTATCTGATTATCGTAATTTTGAGCAGTAGTTGTCTTTCCAATTGTGCTCTCGTAGTTTCTAATGATTTTTTTCTCGTTACGATCACGTCTTTGTTTGGGTTCGTTCTGGCACGCATTACAGCTAACAAGGAGCACTGTGCATTTTTCCGAGACTAGTCTGAACTTGCCTTGCAACAGCTATCCGTATCGAAACTTCTTGTGATTACCAAGTAATTTTCAGCTTTTAAAAGAAGCATGCGGTGTTCAAAATCAAAGAAAAAATATCTATTTTGTTTTTAAAAATTATTCGATCGGTATGTTGTAAAGGAGTACTTTTTAGAAAGCCGTTTTATTATTCAAACATTAATGTTTTTTGACCCGATTTATTCAACCTGCATGAATCAAAATGGCGGCTCGATCGTTGTCTTTCTATTTTTGCTCCATTTTTTTTTACTTTTAGAGGCACGATAATGGCACTAAACATCGCCAATCATGGATAAAAATAATTTCAAATGGAAGAATATACCGATCTGTGCCGAGGTATGCATGTGTTGATTTATTTGACTGATAAAAATGGTCACTTTTAAGGGACATACTGATGATATGCGCTTTTTATAGAGGCAAGTGACAAATCCTGCGAGCTGATTTCGGGACACCGGGTCCCGATCGGTGCAAGGCCGTCGGGACCCGGTTTATGAAAATCCCGACATGACTCAGGCCTAGTCGACAAGCTGAATATGTAAACTTGTATTGTAGATTAATTGTCCACCCAATATTGGGCATCTATATTTTATCTGTCAATTGGCACTTACTCTGATCATAAGGTGTGCAAAATCAAAATAAGCCTCGAAAGTTGGTAGAAAATCGTCTAAATGTGAAGTTATTTTTTAGTCATTGAAAACTAGAAATTCATTTATACCTTAATACTTCAGTATATATAATAAGAATGGATAAGTCCGTTCATACAGATTGTTTGATATATTCTCATTACCGGTATTTTAATTTATGATCAAGGTTTTAACAGGAATGTCTGCCTCCTTTCTTTCAAAATGTGGTAGTGGACAAGGTTTCATTTGAAGCAATTTTTTGGGGTTATTTTTTTTTTTTTGTATAGCAAAGGTTTACATGTAGTAATCTTAATTCACCGTGGCTGTGAAGGAGAATAGTACTGAAAGAATGAGAATAAACCTGAATCCAATTAGGAATTCTAAATAATTCAATGTATGTATGCAGCTAGCGTGCAGTGCATGTACATGTATGTGCGGAGAGCAAAAAGGCATTGCAACAGAGCTGCATGACAAATGCATCAGCGCTACTTTGCAGCTCTCATGTTCCGCTGCCACCGTAGGCCAAAATCCATCAGAATCTGTTGGAAGAATGCAAGCTATGTAATGCATGAGGAGGTAGTATGTGGCGATTACCTCCCATACACCTCAGCTCTGGCTCGGGCATCGAAGGATTACCTCCATTTGCAGGCAGTGATCGAGCGGAGGGAGGTTTCTCTAGAAGGGAAAAATGAACTTGTACTTAAAGAGAAGGTTGAGTTCTGGGGAGAGGTGAAAATAATTTGTGAGCGTTATCATTGTTATTATGCAAGTGTGCAAGAACTTTAGAGATAAAATGTTCCCTGAAAAGCATGACTCTTCAAATGCCTTCATATTCTAAATATGACAAGTAACAGCTTAGAAATGAGGACCGATTTTTTAATGCCACATGTTTGTGTATTTCCATACATCTTTCTGTATACAGTGCTTGTAACTTTACCATGACTGGGCCAAATATCTTATCATTTTGTTGATTCCAGAACCTTACACACCAATACTTATATGCTAAATGGTACCTTTTCTGATTGATTCCACACCGTTTCTTTCACAATGCAATTACATGACCAGAACTCAACTTTGTCTTTAAAGAGAAGGTTGAGTTCTGGGGAGAGATGAAAAATCATTTGTGAGCGTTATCATTGTTATTAAGCAAGTGTGGAAGAACATCAGATTAAAAATGTTCCCTGAAAAGCAGGCTCTTCAAATGCCTTCATATATTGCTAAATTCCTTATCATTTTGATGACTCCAGAACCTTGCAGTACACACTAATATGATCAACTTTTTCTGATCGATTCCACACAGATTCTTTCACAATTATGCAATCGCATGACCAGAACTCAACTTTATCTTTGAATATGCTACCATGCACATTGTCTGTACAAGTGTAAAGTGAAACTACAAGTACAGTGTATGTACAAAGTACATGTCATTCATATTAGAATTATTTGATTATATCCTTTGGCACACAGTGTGTTGAATTATGTTCATAGACATTTTGACATGTATACTCAGGTTGTTTGTTTTATCTGATGTATTGTCAGGTCTAATATTAGAGGCAGTGGAGTAAATGCATGGTTGACAAGTTCACAAATGTACTTGGTATTTCAATTAGCAATTTTTTGGAGGGGGGGGGGGGTCATGCCAAATACCATGGGCATATTGTGGTTCTTCCCTCAAAACATCTCACAAATCGATCCTGGTTTCTGTTTGGGGGGGGGGGGGGCACAAGTCAGAAAAATCTCTCGACAACTATCTAGCTATACAAAAAGAAAATGGTCACATTTGTAGGCGCTAATTAGCTTATTTACTCCTGAAGGCAAAAAAACAAGAAAAGAAAACACAAAAAGTGAAAGAAAGAAAACATCTCCTGGTGTTTGTTTGGAAAATTGCACGGGGGAGGGGGGCACTTTGTGTGTGTGTGGGCATAATGCAAAATGGGGGATGTGCCCCGTGTTTAGCTTGTAGCACCCCTCCCCCCCCCCTACCCCTACACCTACCTCTCCTCCAGTGTATCCATAGATACTGGATATTGATGGGTTTGTATAACATGCTTCCTCTCCTTGGAGATGTTTGGTGTTCATGTATCGATCATTGCGTACCCTAATTGAGATTAATCATTAACCATAGGAGGCCTTTTGATTGTACGTCATCATGTACATGAATAGAAGGGAAAGTGATTAGTTACATGTATATGTTGTACACGATGTTCATGTACACATGTACATATGGCTGCTTAGATTTCTTACGGTGGATTTCCTAAGGCATTTTTTAATGTAAAATTTTAGTAGTGCTTGTTAAATCATTAAATATTGTGTACAATGTTTTAATTATTCTCTAGTGTATCTTCTTTTGTCTCCTTTCCCCTTGTTCACTTTTCTCTATTTGTCTCCCCTACTCTCTGTCATTTCTCTCTCTATATGTATTTATTTATCTCTCTCCCTCTCGCCCTCTCTGTCTCTATCAATCTCTCTCTCTCTCTCTCCCTCTCTCTCTTTATTTCTCTACCTTTTCTTCGTCCTCTTTCTTTTTTGCTCTTTCCCTTTTTCTTTCTCTGTCATTTTTCCTTGTGTGTCTTTTCCGTCTCCTTTTCTCCCATATATATATCCCTCCTCTATTTCTAGCCCCCTCTTACTTTATTTTCCTTGTCTAGATGCTGATTACCCCATGTGTAACGTTATTGTCCCTTTCTGATTTTTTTTCCTCTTCTCTTCATTTCTCCTTTTTACAATCTAGTCCAAACATTCTTTTTTCGTATTACAAGTCAACACAAGTTCATGTTCTCCTTTTTCCCCCGTCTCTTCCCTATGCAGCGGTGGACTTCTTCAATCAAATCAACATGTTATATGGTACCATCACAGAGTTCTGCACAACAGACAAATGTCCCGTCATGTCTGCTGGACCAAAGTAAGTCTTTAACTGTCTCACCATACGGTCAACTTCACACAAGCGACGTTGCATGTGTTGAATAACCTCTTAAGTCAATGATAATGAAAAGTCCCAATTTTACTTTGTAGACAAATTAGTCAGGGTTGTTTTAAGTTGAATAATCGCCCAAGTAGAAGTTAAAGTTCATTGACTACCTCAGGACGTGGTTCCAACTTCAGCACAATTCACATTTGCTCATCACACATCTGTTGGGCGAATCCATGCAATGCGCACTGTACGACTGTGTGACTTTTATCCATTTATTTTATCCAAAAAGTCCCTTGATTTGACCATTAACTTATAATCATATTCGAGCACTGCTACTATTCAATGGTCATATCAAGATTTTTGTCGCTTTTTAATGAAAAAGTGCTGGATAATAGTTTTGTGGTACAGAACACATGACACGGAATCACCCCATTAGACATTTCTTCCAAAATTGTTTGATAGACATTATAATCATAATGTTATGTTGCACATATGTTTATCTTTCAGGTATGAATATCATTGGGCAGATGGGCAGACAGTGAAGAAACCCATCAAGTGTTCAGCGCCCAAGTACATCGACTACCTCATGACGTGGGTCCAGGATCAACTGGACGACGAAACAATATTCCCTTCAAAAATAGGTTTGTAGAATGATCTTCCCTTCTTCTTGGGAATTACATTGAAAACTTGGGCATTGAAAATTGGGTGAAAAAATCTGGCAAGAAGGAAATATAGGACTGATTTGTAAGATAAATGTTGGTTCATGCTGTGAAGGGGATACAGGGGTATCTCACTTTCTCACCATTAAGTAGAGGATATATTGGCAAGCATTAAACATTCTATCTCATCTTCAAGAATTTCATTGTTTTACAATCCCATTATCATAAGAGGTTCATGTGGAATTTTATCATTATGAGATATGCCATTTACCAAAATTCTTTTTGAAGTTTACATTGATATACTAGATCAAAGAAGTCGTATCTTTTCTCAATGAATTAAATTTTGTTTTCAGATACACGTTGGTAGTATCCTACAAAATTGAAAGAAAGCATTTTTGTTATGTTCAGATACCTTTGAATGCATCATAGGAGAGTTTATTGGCTATTAATGTACAACTCTCTCTTTCTCTCTCTCTCTCTCTCTCTCTTTCTCTCTCTCTCTCTCTCTCAATCTCTCATTCCCTCTTTCCCTCCCTACCTCTCTCCCTCCCTCTTTCCCTCCATTCTTCCCTCTCTCTTCCCTTACCAAACCCCAACAGGTGTGCCTTTCCCCAAGAACTTTATGACAATAGCCAAGACGATTCTGAAGAGGTTATTCCGGGTCTACGCCCACATCTACCACCAGCACTTCAAGGAGATCGTCATCTTGGCGGAAGAAGCCCATCTCAACACCTCATTCAAGCACTTCATCTACTTCGTCCAGGAGTTCAACCTTATCGACAGGAAAGAGCTGGCACCGCTCCAGGAACTCATTGATAGATTTTCAAACAAGTGATGGATGTTGGAACGCCGACGAGACAGAGACTCGATAGAAGCAGTTCTTATAGTTTATCCTGGGATTTAACCTCAGCGTCCGGAAGCTGTCCCCCGCTCCAGGAACTTAGCGATAGGTTTTGAAACGAGTGATCCATGTCATTGATGCTGGATCTTTGTTTAACAAGATAGAGTCTTGGTATGAACAGTCTATCTAGTTTGTCCGGGAGTTCAACCTCAGTGAGTACGAGCTGACCCCACTCTAGGAACTTATCGATAGATCCTGAAGCAAGTGATTCCCTGATGATGTCAACGAGGGCAGGATCTTGATGACAAGGTGTTGCTGACCAAGCTTGATTATTCATCTAGTTTGTCCAGTAGTCCAGTGGACCCCAGTTCGGAAACTCGTCAAGGGTTCTCAAGCAAGCGATGCCAGCCAATGTTATCCATGTCCCGAGTCCTAGCAAACTAACAGGAAGAGACTCGATGCAAGCGATGTACATTATCTCCTCTCTTCCAGGGACCCGTTTCTCAAAGCCTTTTTTCAATGACAAATGACAAAGATCAGTGGCAAATCTGCTGATAACCGATCAAGGAAGCAAGGATTTCAGTAGCTTATAACAAAAACTGCCATTTGTCAATGATGACAAGTTTTGTGAAATGGGGCCCAGGAGTGTCACCTCATCCACCGAACAGAGATGGCCCTGCTTTAGGAATTCCTTCTAGGCTCTATTAAAAGGATGTGATCCTAGTCAATGCCCGTCCTGCTTACAACAGCCATCAGAGATGGCATTGCTGACCGAGATAGAGACTCGATTCAAAGTAAAAATGTTGGAAGAGGAAGATGGAAGAGGATGGTTCAGACTGGTATTTAATCTGGATATTGCAAAGTAATGTTTCTTCGAGAAAACTGGTTCTGTCCCCACGAAGTAGTCACCCTTTGAAGACAACTTGTCTGCTGCATAACACCCAACCCAACTGTACTTCAGTTATTTTGTGTAGAGATTTATTTATTATCTATTAAAAGCAACCAAGACAAAGGAAGTATTAATGTCATTAGTTATGAGAAATTAATGAAGTTCCTCACTAATATATTTTTTAATATTCAATTGTTACAGTCCTTCCCCTATTCAGGTTTCCAGCATGTTTATCAATATACTGTGTAGCTTATCATGCAGTTATTTTTTAAGAGGACAGTCTGGATGATTATTCCAGAAACTTCCCTTAACTTATTTATTCTAACATTTCAACACGATTGTTACGGTCCTTTAAAGCTAATTATTGACGGATTATGAGCAGTTAGTTATTTATTTTTCAACTGTTTAACATTTTGGTTATATATACAGAGTATAAAACAAAAGGTAAAATGGTAGAAAGCCAATCTACTTGCTGAAAGCTTGGAGATTCTAACATCTGTATTAACACAACTTTTCAAAGTTGCTCTTTAATCAAAAGTATTTGACAAAGAAGAAAAAACGGTTGATTTTTCTGACGTTTTTAAGTTATTTTACTCTTCGAGATACCATGTACTGGCTTGTATATCTTAGAGGTGTTCAGTAGACGTATGCTGCAATATTTAAAAAAATAAATTGAACGAAATTAACATGTGTGTTTGGAGAAGCAAAAAATGTAGGACCTGCAACTAATTGAATGCATTTGCGAAGATCATCTCAGTTTTATACTTGGGTTACATGATTATAAGTTCTGGGTCCAGTTTCATAAAACTTGTTATCAGTAACAAATGTCATCATCCAATGTTTCATTCGCTCACAGCCAATGAAATACAATTATTTCAGTAGCTTATAACAGTTATTTAAATTTGTTATCAATACCAAGTAAGAAATTACTGGCTCTTTTGTTGAGGCCCCTCATTTGTACCATCAGTTTCCTGTGCCATTGTAAGAGATTTTATATGTAAATCCAAATTAGAAGTCACTCCTCAAACAATTCATGTAACTATTAAGTTTACAGAAGGATATACAACTGATTTTCCATGAATTTTTAATTTACAGGGCTTTTTTAATTGATTTATGCTGCATATAGAATGTAAAATTCTCATTTTGAAAAACAAGGAGGGAAGCTTTGTGTTTGTGAAATATGATCAAGCCATTACTCAAAATCTCATTATGGGCTCTTGTGATCACAGTAACCTTTCATGGACAACCTTTGAGGATATGTTGGATGCAGAGAAATGTTGTTTCCTTGTACTCGTATCCCTGCAAGTCATTACAAAGTTCAAACCCGACTAGGAGTAGTCTGCAAGTGCAGACTCTCATTTGACACTTTAACCATGATTCCTAAAACCTTGAGCAGAGCCTAGATATATGCTGGCTGTGTCAGAAGCATCTAAAGTACAGAGCCTATTTTACCGGTAGTCTCGTAGTGCAGACACTGTTAGGTACAGCGACTGACATGGGTTTATGCATGCAAACTATTTAAACTTGGAGCTACTTTGGTTTCATTTTCCGTATAAAATAAAACATATATACATGCATATGAACATATAAAATAATTATAATTATTTGAAAAGCATACGATTGGATTGCTCTATTCATAGCTACGGTATTAATTTAATGGCACTAAGGGTGTGAATCTGTTCTTTAAATTTTGGTAAAAATGATGTCATTTAGTCTTTGAATTAATAATTGCAAGATACCATAGATACCACTGATACCTACTTCTTGTAAGCAAGCAATAGTAGAACATTGCTTGTGTTCTGAACTTCCATATTGTACCTTTAGTAACTACATGTAAATCCAAAGAACTTGTTACACTTTACTGAAACTGGCCTGGCTTTTGTAAAAGTCAAGTAAAAAGCAGTTGAAAGATTCACCTTTTAGTGTTGAAATTTTAATGTATTCAAACTACCTTCATTGTTAAATGCTTTATTATTATTGTAGAATTGACTGTTCATTTTGTGACAAAAGAAGACTTATGGTTTTTGTTGGGTTTTCATCTGTATATATTTTATATGTATTTACTTTTCTTCACCAAGACTTTTTTGTTCCTTTGACTTTTATGCCTTATGTTTGATATTGTGTTCCTATATCATTTCATAGAACTTTGTTTTTATTGATCATTAGTGGATGTTTCTATTATCTATGATAAAATTGTAGAATATCCGGGCATATGTATTGGACAGATGTGATGATCAGTTGTGTGTCTGTCTTCAACATTTGTACCCTGTGAAAAATATTCCTTCTATGTTCACCGTCCATGGTATTGGTCAAGCAATAATGAAAAAAGAAAATTAATGTGATGGATTGCTATAAAATGGGTGGAAAAAATCAATATGTGTGAAAGAACTGTACTACAGGTTTCTGTATTGAACTAAACAATTTTGCACTTCGTAGGCAATGCTTGATTTGCATGTACCTTTTCTAATTTCCATGGCTATTCATGTTCATGTCATTAATGCAGTAAAGAGAAAATTCCTTGCACCTCTATGGTTTCTTGCTAAGCTTATATTAGGATGTTAAGAAGGAATTAATGCTCACAAACAGTGCAAGCTAAAAGGCACAACGCGATAAAATGACTCGCTCACTCCATATTTAGGAACTCATCGCTGTTTCTGTCCTTTGTCCAATTTTTTTTAGAAATCATGTGATAATGTAATCAAGATATTTACATCAATAAATCAACGTATCTACCTATTCTACTTTGCTATTGTTGCACCTCAACATTGCATAACCGAAACTTAAAACACATCGCCAAATTGCTCATACCCCCCCCGCCCAAAGGCGCCCTCCGTGACCCTTGCGTCCGAGCGCCGCCAACGTAACCTCTTCCTCTTATCTCTTCGCATCCGAACGGATAAGTTACACTAAAAATCGCTCCCAAAAGTTGAAGAGTTTTTCCTCTTTTAGTCACTTTTTGGTTCGCATTTTCGCCTTTTATAATATTCTCTACGATTTCCTGTTCGTTAGAGAGTAGTTTCACTCCGTGAATTTATTTATTTATCAGTATTCTAGAACGTTTTCTTGCCGACTACTGTTACGTTTCCGCTTTCGTGTTTGCCTGTCCTCACTCCTCCGAGGCCTCGGGTGCGTGCGGGGGTAGTCGGTGGGGTGTTTTAGTCTCTGGTAGTTTATTTAATTCTTGTTGATAATTGCTCGTACCCTTTGTTTAATTTTCTTTCCCGCAGGTTATAATATGTCTCGCAGTTCTTATTTTCTCTTAGCAGGTTTCACGAAGAAGAAATCAAGTTCTGTCGCGAGAAAGAAGACGATGGATTCTATTAATAGTTACGCCCCTCGGGAGCGGTGGTGACACCGCAAACCCCGGGGATGCGAACGTCAGTGGACGTTTATGCGGGCAAGGGAAGCCCAGGGGAATGGTTGAGGGGGCGATTTTATCTCCCCTCGATACGGTGCCCGGAAACCCAGAGGTACTAACTCTGGGTGGAACGGACCTTAGTTCTGTGCCGCCATCAATTGTCCCGTCAGGGCTTTTGTGTGGACGGTACGAAAATCCATCGACGGATACGAAGACGAAGGATTCTACTAATAAGTCTTCGTTAGTTACGCCCCTCGGGAGCGGTGGTGACACCGCAAACCCCGGGGATGCAAATGTCAGCAGACATTTTTGCGGGCAAGGCAAGCCTATGAGAATGGTCGAGGGGGCGATTTTATCTCCTCTCGGGACGGTTCCCGGAAACCCAGAGGTATTAACTCTGGGTGGAACGGGCCTTAGTTCTGCACCGCCAACAATTGTTCCGTCAGGTCTTTTGTTTGGTCGGTGCACAAAGCCATCGACGGATATTCGGGTTGCTTCCGTGGATCCGGACTTGAACCGGTCACCGATCGGTTCTTCTATCCCTTGTTCGGATTTGCCGGTTTCGGTTTTCGGTCCGGGTACCCGTGCAGCCGAGTCGGATCCTGAGGCTTCAACTAACCGCGCCTCTCCGTCGGTGCATGTTCCGTTTTCCCGATTCGGTTTGCGGCTCCTACCGTCGGGCTTTTATCGGATAACCGTCCCGTTCCTTCGGCCTTTTACGTTACCGCTACGTCTCGTAAGAGGCGGGGTTCCCGGGACGCTGTGGCCGGTTCTTCCTCGGATTTTGTTTATCCTTCGAAGAATCCGCGCTCTGATTTTACGGAACCGTTTGCGGCCCCTCGGGGTCCGCCTTTGGTGGCTACTCTCCCTCCGTCGGTGCCTCCACCCCCGCCGGATTTTTCGGATTGGATGCGGGTTGTTGCTGACGCTTTTCGATCTTCGGTGCCCGAGTCGGCTCCTCCGGTTCGTCCTACTTCACTTTCGGATCCGATCGCGGTTGATTTATTTTCGGAGTTTTCCGAAGATGCATCGATCTCGCCTGAGCAGTCGCCGGTGCGGGTTTCGAGTTGTCATATTCGGCCGGGGTCCTCTCTGTTTGCTTCTCCGCCTCACGCTTCGTTGGGCGCTCTGAGAGGCGGGGATCGTCCCTGTTTATCTGGTCAAGATAGGGGGGGCTCGGTTGATCGTTGGGACACTGGTTCCATCGCTCAGTCGTTTGGTTCAGTTGCGGGGGATGATGCGTCTACTCCGTTTGTGTCTCTGGCGGCGGATTCGTTAGCCTTGTTTCACAAATATGTGCCCGATTCTTGTGTCGTCCCGGTGTTATCGTCGGGGCGGCGGGACTTCCTGTCTTCTAATTCGGACTCTTCAGCGGTTCAGGGACTGTTTCTTCCTGATCTACACGAAGAAGAATTTGTGAATGCCGCAGAAGACTTGTCGTCATCGACGGGATTTCTTAAGCGGCAGGTGGACAAGTACGCTTTCGTTCCTCAGGATGCGGTTTTGTTTTTGTGTCCTAAACGGGTTTCTCCCAAACTTGTGGCGGTGGCCAGTCGTTTGGGGAAGAAGTTTGGGACTCGTGGTCCTTTTGATATAAGTGACATTTTGTTGTTTGATCTTTTCTCACGGCTTGCGGTGACTTCGCATTCCATCGAGAAGTATCGTCGGGAGGCTGTGCTCACTTCTTTGGGCATTCGACCGCATCAAATTCCAGGACTGCTTCCGCAGATTCCAGTGGCCAGCCCCCACCTTTGTGGAGATAGTTTCACTACTCTACTGCAAGCCGAGATTGATGGTGAGAAGCAGGCTCGAGACCTGTCCGTTGCTTTTCGCGATGTCCAAGAGCCGGTTCCTTCCTCCAGACCTCGTAAGAAAAGTTGAAGTTTTCGGGTTCTTTTCGTAAGAACGTCGTCCAGTCTAAGGGCCGCCCTCAGGACTGGTACCCGGCCGAGGAGGAATACCAGGATCGTGGTCGTCCTTCGTCTCGAGGTTCTTCTTACCGTGATTCTTCTATCTTCCCGGACTCCCTTTCGTGGTGGTGGGAAGTCATTCTCTAGAGATGGCTTCCCCCGAGTGCTTGGGTCTTAGGTCGGCGGGCGGCTCCGGAGATTTCTCCCGGCGTGGGAGAAGATCACTAGCGACGCATTTGTTCTGTCGGTGGTACGGGAATTGTCGCCGGTGTTCGTAATGCCCAAGTGCTCGGGTTCTTTGAGAATGATTCTCAACATGAAGCGGTTTTACCTTCATTTGGGAAAGGTTCTTTTCCGAATGGATCATCTGGCAACCATCCTTTCTTCATTGAATCCCGCAGACGTCGCGGTTTCTTTGGATCTTCGCGACGCTTATTTTCATGTGCCGGGGCAAATTCTACCGTTACAGAGCGCTCCTGTTCGGTTTGCGCCCTGCTCCTCGGATTTTCACGAGAGTCGTGGCGTCAGTCAGGCTGTTGGATCATATGCAGATTCTGATCAGTACGACTCAAGATATCGGATTTCTCATAAATTGGGAGAAATCAGAATTCGTTCCGACTCGCACGCCGTCTTACCTAGGTGCTCAGCTGGACATTCGTCATCAGCTGGCTCGTCCCAGTCTCGACAGGGTCGAGACGATAGTCAGGACTGCTCGGTCTCTGAGATGTGCACGTCGGGTGAAAGCCGAGCGTTGGCTTCAGTGGCTAGGGTTTCTCTCCAGTCTAGTCGACATGCTTCCAGATTGTCGACTATTGATGAGTCCCTTCCAACTCTTTCTGTTGGAGTTTTATCAGCCGAGCGTGAGTTCTCTTTTGTCATGGATCCCCCTGTTGTCCAGAATCAAGGGTCTTCTAGGTCCTTGGCTTCGTCGTTCCTTCTTCCTTCAGGGCGGACGCTTCCGAGTTCCTCTCCCTTCCGTGACCGTCACCACGGACGCGTCGCTGTTGGTTTGGGGAGGT
The DNA here is from genome assembly GCA_035222895.1 of Strongylocentrotus droebachiensis. Lineage (NCBI taxonomy): Eukaryota > Metazoa > Echinodermata > Echinoidea > Camarodonta > Strongylocentrotidae > Strongylocentrotus > Strongylocentrotus droebachiensis. Next base: position 68,291 of record JAVYIG010003130.1, on the reverse strand, counting down.
CATTGCCAGGGGTCAATGATTTCAGGAGACTGGAGTCATCTGGAATTTCTACCCCACATCAATGTGTTGGAACTCATGGGAGTGTTTGCTTCGCTTCGTCACTTCCGTGCTCGTCGGGTGGGTCGTTCGGTTCTGATTCTTACGGACAACGTATCGGTGATGGTGTACATCAACAGACAAGGAGGCACTCTTTCTGTGGCTCTGAACGAGTTGGCCTCTCAACTCTGGGCGTGGTGCAAGGGGGCGAGGGTGTTCCCGATTGCATCACATATCCCGGGCGAAGAGAATATCTTAGCGGGCTTTCTCTCCAGAGGCAAGTGCCTTCCCTCGGAGTGGACTCTGACTCCGACTGTCTTCAGGCAACTGAGGAGAGTGTTCGGTGTTCTCGACATCGATCTCTTCGCAACTTCGCTCAACCATCGTTTTCCTCGATTTTCTCGAGAGTCCGGGAACCAGGAGCTTTTGCTCTGGACGCTTTCGCGATCCCGTAGAGGGATGGAGGGCTTACGCCTTTCCCCCGTTCGCGTCGTTTCCCTATGTGTTCTGGAAGATCAGGGAAGATCAAGCGATGATGATTCTCATAGCTCCTTGGTGGCCGGCGAGGTCGTGGTTTCAGGACCTCCTGACCCTCCTGGTGGGGACTCCGTGGTCGTTGCCGTGTCATCCGGATCTGGTGTCGCAACCTCTGTCTGGTTTTCTACACCAGCGGCCGGAAATCCTCCGTCTGACCGCTTGGCGGTTATCGGGAAGAGGGCTCGTTCGTCAGGTTTCTCCGAACGTGCTGCACAATTTCTAGTCCAGAGTAGACGAGAGTCGACCAGGACGGTTTTCAGCTCATGGTTGGATGTTTTTCACACTTGGTGTGAGGAGGTGGGCGTCGCCCCTAGAGAGGCGTCTTTACCTTCTATTGCTGACTTTCTGATCTCTTTGTATGACAAGGGGAGAGCTCTGTCAACGATTTGTGGCTATCGGTCTGCTATCTTCGTTTTCTTCTGCTCCTCAGCTAGCGGCTCTTTTGAAGTCTTTCTTCCTTAAGAGACCCTTCTTCAGACCTCTGACGCCAGTGTGGAGTTTACCCAAGGTTTTGGCCCTCCCTTCGAACCGCTGTGTTCTGCGACGCTTCTGCTTACTACGGTCAAGACGGTTTTTCTCATGGCAATCACTTCTGGTCAGCGTAGGAGCTCACTTCATACCCTTTCAGTTACCCCTGGGCATATCCGCTGGGAAGGACGTGGGGTTCGTTTGATTCCCAAGGCTTCTTTTATTGCTTAGAATCAGTCTGACACGTCGGGTTCAGTGGAAGTGGTGCTTCATCCCTTGTCGGATTTTTCTTCGGTTTTCGGGGACGGACTGTGGTGTCCCGTTCGCGCCCTCAAATGGTATCTTTACAAGACGAAGCCTTTTCGCAAGTCGGATCAGCTCTTTCTGGTTTCTCGAGAGCCACTTTCGGCGGCATCTCGGGATAAGATCTCCAGGTGGTTAGTCTTGGCTATCAAGGCGGCGGGCCCTGAGGCCTTGACGCCTGGCAGGACTCCTCGTGCCCATGATACTCACAGTGTCAGTACGTCTTGGGCTCTTTTCATCGGAGTTTCAGTTCGAGATATCTGTAAAGCAGCTTTTTGGAAGTCTCCAAGTTCTTTTTCTGCTTTTTACCTCAAAGATGTGCCCGCGGGCGAACGAGCCTTTGTGGTCGCTTCTCTGAAGGCGGCTTCGTCGTCTATTTCTCATTGAATTGATAAGTTTGCTTGGTTTTTACCACCCGGCATTAATCTGTGCTGGTCTTTAGCAAAGTAGAATAGGTAGATACGTTGATTTATTGATGTAAATCATGAAAATCAGTATTGATTTTATTATTTACGATATAAATCTACGTATCTACCTATTTTCCCTCCCTCCATCCCCAGCGCCTTTACCAAGGTGTGTCCTAGGGAACTCGTGATAAGAGGAAGAGGTTACGTTGGCGGCGCTCGGACGCAAGGGTCACGGAGGGCGCCTTTGGGCGGGGGGGGTATGAGCAATTTGGCGATGTGTTTTAAGTTTCGGTTATGCAATGTTGAGGTGCAACAATAGCAAAGTAGAATAGGTAGATACGTAGATTTATATCGTAAATAATAAAATCAATACTGATTTTCATGGTATACATTTCCAAAAAGCAAACCTTTATAAATAAACAGGAATTCTGTACAAATTTTAAATTAGACTTGGTTCTAAGAAGCATTTCCTTATTATAGATGCCTATGCCTTTAAAGACACCATAGCTGTTTTGTATTCAATGCATTAAAAACCTTGAGAAAACTGTAGTTGTATGTTAAAGTATGTTTGACTATGTCAACAAATACGTGTAAACTGAGTCAGAGGCTATATTGCTTAGAGGGTCCTATTTGGTTTTGTCTCAAACTAATAGTAACCGTACCAAATATTATGGGTAACCATTTTCAGCAGATTTATTGCTTTATTTGTATGTTTTTCTTCAGTTTCTCCTCTTTATGTGGATCAAAGTCAAGCTATTGATCTGAAAGAAGAAATGACTGAAACTTGTTATAAAGATGTTGATTAAAAAGATCAATTAGATACATATCTTTGGAATGCATTAAAAACATATATGAAAATACAGACATTATATTATAGTGCATGCTGTTTTATGTTTCAAACTCAAAGTGATGCAAAATTATATATCTTTATCTCATGACAAGATGGGATTAATAGTTTAATACACAGTCATGCTGAGTGAATTACTTTAGAAATGGCTATATTAATCCTATATTTAGTATATTACAGAGAGAAATGAACAGTGAAATGTATTTGATAGAGACACAACATCTTTTGTTTCCAGCTACATATATTTTTGCAAATCTGGCTTGGGTAGTTCAGAATCTAATATAGTTTGAACTCATTTGCATACAATCTACAGCCCATCGGCAAACGTTTATCATCTTGTTTATCAGTAAACAACATTTTTTAAATTAGGTTTTGATATGTCTGTATTGAATTAATACATGTGGAGAATCAAAAGCAATAGCTTCATGCAGGTAAACTAATATATTAGGAATGTAATCAACATTTTATTCTTACATTTTGTCAACAAGTAAACATCCAAATTGCTAAGTGAATCGGATATTTTTATGCATCGCATTACTGATGTGATGTGATCTAGGGGTAATTTGTCTCTTTTTTCTAATGAATGAAGGCTTCACTAATTAACTTGTGTAATTGTCATATATTGTGAGGATTGTATACACCCACATACTTCTCTAAGGCTCTTTCTGAAACTCTAACCCTAACCAAAAAGGATTCTTTATATTGTTTATGAATACAATGGTACACAGTTATCAGTGTCATGCAGTTATCATATATGGTATATGTATCTTTATACAATGCACAATCGATTGTCCATCTATATTGTATTTCTTTTATTAAGCAGGGGAGTACATGTAAACTGTATTTCATACCCTCCAATCCTTCCGACAGTCCTTTCCAACATCGGCAGTATATGAGTCCGTCTCGCCAGTGGTTGTATCCATATTGTGACTGTGCTAAGGTGTAGGGTATTTGCACATAGTCTGAGCGATTTACATTTCTATTGTTATTGGAAGAGGGAAGATAATCTGTGTTTATCTTGCAGAATTGGATCACAATGGGGTTTAAATGAAAAAGAGAGTGATTCTTAGTATTGTCATTATACCCCTATTTCTCCCTCTCTCTCTCCCTCTCTCTCTCTCTCTTTCTCTCTCTCTCTCTCTCTCCCTCCCTCTCTCTGTTTATCTCTCTTTCTCAGTCTCTCCCTGATTTGTAGATCAGATAACATGTGCTGAAAGACAAATCAAATTTCAAAAGAAAAGGTACTTAAAAGTTTAAAAGCATATTTTAATCACTTTTTTTTTATAAAGACAAAATGGTTCTGCCCATTCTTCCATGACAACAATTGCAAAAGTCAGGAATTATTTGCTTTGTTTGCATCGGTTCATGCTTTGCTCAGCAGTCTTGAGACTTTGCGTCATCGAATGAATCAAGCAATTGTTCCAGAAAGGTGAGCTTCAGTTAAGATGCACTAAAGTGAAACATGTACTATCTGTGCTTATTAGATAGGAACAGAACTCTTTTAAAAACTGTTGACTTTTATGGTAGAATGATGGAAGCAAACATTTTTTTGATTTTGTTATTGATTACCAAATGAATACATTTTAACATTCAATGGGAACTTCAATGTAGGATGAAAGTACAAAAAAACATGAATCAGTGAAGATCTTTTGAAAATTTGAGAAAAAGTATAGGAAAATGTTATGAAATGTTACATCTGTGATGACCACTACACAAGTCGTAGCTCTGTGACTACTATTTCTTTTGGGAGTGACTCTGTTTTTTTACATCCCTCTTGAGTAGTTGTTTTTCACTGTGAAGACAAGGCAGTGTGGATCCACTATGAATATCACCGGTGTTTTTTAATAACCAAGTGATGCGAGTGTTCCACTACCTTTAATCACTCTAAAAAAGTTAGTTTGATTAGGAGCCTGTTGAGGGGGGCAGTAGTGCACCCCTCCACCAACTCCATCGTGTCAAAAACATCAGCTCTCCTTTTTTTTGTGTTGTTGTTGTCTGAAACCTGCAAGAAGTCATATTTATATTTTTTCTTCTAGTTGAAAATCTAGGTATTTATGAATACAATCTGTGACAGTGACTTTATCTGATATATTCTTTTTGCTCATCTTGCTATTTTGTGAGAAACTTTTTTAAATTTTTTATTCATCTTGCTTTATAGGTTCATTCATGAGAATTTTACATTCGGTTGTGTTCTAGTTTACGTAGTCTACATGTCCATGTACATTGTGTTTGTTTTTTGTACTGCAATTATTATAGTAAGGCTTCACTGTCGCACCTTCTTAAGATTACAAAACTATGGAAAATAACATTACAAAGGTGGTATGAACTTTGAACCAAATGATAATTTGAAAATTACAAATTATCTCTATGTGATTTGAGATGTGCAAGTTAGGTTGGTCATTCATTCATTCATTGCTTTTACCCCTGCTTAAAAATGCTGAATCGTTTCACATGTTGTGCTCACAGAAACTTGATGTTTTACTGCAGTGTGCATGTATAATTATTATACATACTCTATCCCTTCAGAAACATTGATGTAATGATAATAATCATCCTTTGAAATTGCATATCTTTGCTATGTTCTAAAAGAATATATACTCAGTAGGTTTTTACAAGTATTAATTACCATGTATCAATGAAAAGCACCCTTCAGAGTTGCAATTTGCTGTCTTGGTATTCAAGTGTTCTTCACATTTTAATAATTTGAATGATTTCATCATTGCCATTGATTTTTTGCAACTTTGTGTTTCATCTGATGGAGAAACAAAGTACTAAAAGTTAATTTAAAGTTTCCCAAACCTTTACCATGAATAAACTATATTCTCAGCTACTATTATGTCAAAGATCTGGTAATATTGTATCAAATATTTCATACGGATATCATGGCCCTGTTTCATAAAACTTGTTATGAATATCAAATGCTCAATTTATATGACAAATTTGCTCTCGGCCAATCAAATGCCACAATCTGAGTAGCTTATAACAGTTATTGTAACTTATTATTGATAACAAGTTTCATGAAACAGGGCTCAGTTTGCAGAGCATATATGCATATAAATGTCTATGTGTCATCATATACACATGTCTGTCTGACATGTTTGACATGACGCACGGGTCATAATTCAACCATTTGTCAAAAAACACTGCTTGTATGTTGCTTCCCTGTTGCCTTATCATATTTATTGCTTTTTGCTTTGTACATTTTCACCTCCGAAGTAAACATATGATCAGAAGATATTTACAGCCAATAGATATATATATTGAGGAGTAATCTGTTTTAAATGACTGAAAAGCCATGAGCACTTTCATCTTTTATCAATGCTGTTTATTTTTAGTCATTTTATTTTGTAGAGCTATGAAACACAAGTGGTTCAGGAGTAATGTGTATCACATGCTAATGTGTAAATGTTTTTAGAGAAATCAGAATTATTTAGACTCTTTATCTAATAAAGAAAATTGATATCATTTTTGAGAGATCGTTCCTGTTGTTGCGAGTCAAGTATTAGGTGGATTATTACGTGCTCAGGGGCCTGTTTCACAAAGACTAAGATCAACTTTAATTCAGACTTAACTATGGCAGGCCATTCATGTCACTAGTTCCTTTAACCATTCCTGGCATTGGTTTCTCAAGGAACGTATAAATCATCACAAATCTACAAAATTTACATTTTTTGATAGTTCATTATTTAAGGAAAAAAATATTATCTAAAGATCATAATTGAGAAACCAATAGTGAGAGCAACCAGTGGCATGAACAGCCTGCCATAGTTAAGCCCACCTTTAATAAAGTCGATCTCGGTCTTTGTGAAACACCCCTAGTTGTTATTTAAAAGACGTCAGTTTATGTGCAGGGGACGTAGAGAGTATTTCTGTACTAAGAAATATATGGAGGCTATTTACTTGTTCATAAAATTTGATTAAAATGAAAGAAATAAAAACTGCAGCAGTATGCGAGTCATAATTTGGGAAAGCTGTATTGATGAGATGAATGCTTAGAGTCACCATTTATTTAGACAGGGAGGTATCGAAATGGAAATTAAGATTCAGAGAGCGGAAGAGAGAGGAGAGAGAAACAAGATAGGGGAGTGGGAAAAATGAACATGGCAAACAGAGAGAAGAAAGAAAAAGAAAAAGAGAGAGAGAGAGAAAGGAGAAAAAACATGAGAGTCGAAAGATATGGGGAGAAATAGAAGGCTGAAGGGGAGAAATAGAAGGCTGAAGGAGAGAGAAAAACAAAAGAGACGAGGAAAAAATTTCTCTGGGTAAATATAACGCAATTATATATCTACAATATCTCTAATAAGCACTTTACAAATAATGATTGCCCAAGGTTTGTTTGTTTGTTTTATTTATTCACCATGTAAAATAACTGTTAACAGATAATAAAATACAGTGGGTTACATTGATATATAATACATAGTAGGAACAATGCATAAACAAAAAATATTTGAAGCGCAATGTCCCTATAAAGTAACATAGTTGATAATTATTAGGTAAAAATAGAACATGGCTTAAAATAGGTCATCGGATTGAAGCTAACCTGCACACAGTGTATGCACATTCTCCACTCCCTGAGGAACATTCAAGCCAGTTGCCATTTTACAGATTTCCACAATGATTAGCAGACTACAATGACTTTTGCATCAGACCAGGTTCCCGTTTCACATGATTACAGAGTAAGCTGTGACAATATTCAGTTTATGTGATCTACAAGTTGAGACTATAATGTTTAACTGAGAGAGGGCTACAGGCCCCCTAATATTACAGAATAAACATGCAGTCATTTAAAAAGGTTTGACTCAGGATATCACAGTTTTTTTTAGATGTTATTATTTATGACTTCCTTACTTCATATAGCAACCAAAATGACACTTAAGCGAAACTGAGAGGCAGCGACAGAGGGTAAGGCCTCGTTCAGATATGATGCAGCAAAAATTGCAGCGGGTTTTAAAAAAAGGAAAATTGTTATAAAATTCCGATTTCTGTATCTTACAACAGAGGGCAACTTGAATACGCACAGAACGTTTGTTGAGTGCAGTTGCAAATCATTTACATGTGTTAAAAAATGCAAAGGTTTTTTTGCAGTGATTTACTGAGTCATATCTGAACAAAGGTACTGTATGCCCCATTTGCAGGCCCGACAAATTAAAAGGTTAAATTCCAACTGCATTTGAAAGATAATACTAATTTAAAACTTCCCTCAAAACTAAAGGGCTTGAAAATGTCTCTGATGGGAAAATAACGCTAACATTTGAATTTCACAGATTATAGGACATACGTGACATATTCATAATTCCTGCAAAGTTCTACAGAATTTGAGGTTAGCTGCAGAAGGGACATAGTACCTTTAAGGAAAACTATTAGAGAGAGGGTACGGGGAGGAATTAGAGGAACATGAAATGCGATGTTCTAATGGGACAGTATATATTCCAACCTACTGTTCTAGCTGACCTTGAGGTACAACATGGGTTACATGCGTGCAAAAGAGGTACTTTAGATCTCTTCTGAACAACTATGAATAAAACATCCCCATATGTATGCATGTCAAGTGTCAGAACATAGGAGCACCACCTAATAAATAAATCATTGCTCAATTCCCTATCCGATTCCACCGTAGACAATTACACGACTTCGGTACTGGCTTGCTGCCTTTTGGCCTTTCTCTTTCTTCTCCCTTGCACAAACTCTCTTTTCCCTTTTTTTTTATTCCTCCCCTACTTACTTTCGAGCAAGTCCTAAGGACTTGTTCATTTCATATAGCCCATTTATAACAGATTCAAGGCTCGTTCAGATATGATGTGCTAAAATTGCAGTGTTTGTTTTTGTTATAATAACTTTAGGTGTTTAAACATTTCACAATTCCTGTATATGACACAAAGCTCATTGAATACGTTGCATGTACAATATGATTTTTTTTCTTCTCAAAAATGATCCGACAGGCCTTTAACGAACAAAGAGTAATATTAAGGGCATCATTTACTTATAATTTGGCGTGTTCACTCTCTCCGATAGGGTTACATTCATGAGAGTAGGAGATTTGAATGCAATCTTGAGATTCACTTACCGGTACATGTATATCTTTAGAATAAATGTCTTGGGATTGCCCCTCTTTCTAACTCAATTAACCCCCATCTCTACCTCCCTCTTTCTCGCTTTTGAGTTCACCCAATCTGGGGAGTTTTTCACAAAGACTAAGATCGACTTTAAGTTGAACTTAACTATGGCAGGCTGTTAATGCCACTGTTTGCTCTCACCATTGACTGGCATTGGTCTCACAAGGGATTTACAAATCATGGACTCAAATCTACAAAATTTACATTTTTTTGATAATTCATTATTGAAGGAAAAAATATTATCTAAAGATCATAATTGAGAAACCAATAGCGAGAGCAACCAGTCACCAGTGGCATGAATGACCTGCCATACTTAAGTTCAACTTAAAGTCGATCTCAGTCTTTGTGGAAACACCCCCAAGCTCACATTTCTCTCTATCACTCTCTTTCATCTCCTACTTGATCAGGTCACAGTATAAGGCCTATATAAGACTTTCAAGATTTCCCCCATTTTTTCTTGATTTCCCTGTTACAGAATAGAATTTAGCACTTCAACATTCATGTATTGATGTAATTAATAAAAATGATCTCATATAAAAAGAAAGACAAAGTAAACAATATGTACAATGTAAAAATTGAAAATGGTTTTAATGTAGCACTAATACAATGACATAGCAAGTGAAAATGTTTTCAAATGAGTTGTCAAAAAAAAATATTAAATTTACTTTTCCATGAAGAAATATGAAGAGCTTATGCCTAAAAGTGAGCAATATACTTGTATAAAGAAGACATGTCATATCTGAACAAGGCTTGAAATGGGGCCTTTCAATCCCCTCAATAAATAAGATCGCTGTCTATTTGTGTCAGTCAGCCACTATACGTTGACTTCAATGAGCACGGTCTGTATTATATCCTGCATCAAAAATTCTTTGGCTTTTGATTGGTTGAGAGCTCTTCACATGACCAGCAATATTTCAACCATTCTAAAGTTGCTCTAAAAGAGTACTACCTGCATTAGGGATTACTATTTGGGAGTAGAAGTATTATATGGGAGTTGAAAATTCAGCGAGTGAAAAGGATTTCAAATGCCTCCAGGGGGGCAACTCCCGTGGTGTCACGGCGCTCACGCCATGCCATCTATGCTGAGCCACAGTATAAGTTACTGCACCGCATTACTGCAGTACATTGACACGAACCAGAAGAATCTTCATCCACAACAGTTCCATGTTTAAACACAAGTAGACCACATGAAACATTGAAGGATGTAAATATGTTTGAAACATAATTGTTCGTTAAACGTTTGAGACACTGTAAAACATGTTAATCGTTGACGTTAGAACTTGTTCGAGTTAGAGTTAGATGAATTTGGATTCATTGGAAACCCGGTTGGAAACCTCAAGATAGGAGCAAATATGAAGGTGAGTTCTTCTGCTTGCTTATACATATTTGATGTAGGATTTAAAACAAATATACCCTGCCTTCTTTTTGAGATAGTTTAAAACTATGGGCCTTGGTGCCTTCAATGGTACTATTGGAGTCACCTCTTGCCCATAGTTTTAACCAAAACCTCTCAAAACAGTGTATATTTGTATACTATATTATAAACTATCTGAAAATAGAGTTAAGATCAAAGATATCCATAACTTCAAATTGCAGGATAATGTAAAATATAAGTTGTCATATATGTGATTTTTTAAAAACTTTCTATTTCTCTTCATAATTTGAATACCGGTAAGATAAATGGCACACCAGTGGGATGGGCAATGCTGTAGCTGTTTAGTTAGAGACCACTTGATTGGTATGATGCTGACTAACTGAGCCCCAAGAAGTGTTGTATTGGCCAAAATGAAAACCGGAAATGAGGAGATGGCAAAAGTCTGAGAAGGGATTCTGTACGCGAAGAAGGATATGCACACCCAAAGGAAACACCAAGGTGTGGAGCAACTGTGAGCTGGAATAAGCTGAAGATGTTAAGAGACCACTTAATACGCATGATGCTGACAAACTAAGCTCCAAAGAGTGTTGTAGTGGCCAAAATGAAACCAGAAATGCGGGGAAGGCAAAAGTCTGAGAAGGGATTCTGAACGTGCAGAAAGATTTGTGCACCCAGAGAAGACACCAAGGTCTCGATCAACTGTGAGCTGGGATAAGCTGTAGCTGTAAAGGGACTACTTGATTGGTATTATGCTGACGAACTGAGCTCCAAAGAGTGTTGCAGTGGCCAAAATGAAACCGGAAATGCAAAGAAGACAAAAGTCTGAGAAGGGAATCTGAACGCCCAGAAAGATAGGCGCACCTAGAGAAGACACTGAGGTGTGGATCAACTGTGAGCTGGGATAAGATGAAGCTGTAAAGGGACTACTTGATTGGTATTATGCTAACGAACTGAGCTCCAAAGAGTGTTGCAGTGGCCAAAATGAAACCGGAAATGCGGGGAAGGCAAAAGACAGAGAAGGGATTCTGAACGCGCAGAAAGATATGCACACCCTGAGAAGACATCAATGTGTGGATTAACTGTAAGCTGAAGCTATTCACTTGCTGACTGCTGATGGCCTGAAACCTGATGATGAAAGTAGAAGCAGTCAAAAACATGAAGCAGCCGACATCAAGAAAGAAATGCAGAGGTTTCTAGGAATGATCAATTATCTTGGCAACTTTATTCCTAACTTGTCAGAGGTGACTGAACCTCTGAGGAAGCTCTTGGTGAAAGAGAATAACTGACAGTGGTGCAGAAAGAGCAGACTGGATCTTTTGAGAAATTGAAGAAATTGGTAACTGGAAACTGGAAGCTGCCATACTGCAATACTATGACCTAGAAGTGCCAGTTGTAGTAAGTGTGGATGCATCGCAGAACGGTTTAGGAGCAATACTCCTTCAGAATGAGAAACCTGTCGACTATGCATCCAAGGCCTTCACTGAATGTGAGACATGATATGCCCAAATAGAAAAAAGAAGTGGCAGCTGTGGTGTATGGAGTTGAGAAATTTCACTAGTACATGTTAATGAGAAAGTTTGTGGTAGAGTCAGATCACAAACCACTGGAGGCGATCATGAAACACTCTCTTGCGGATACTCCACCATGTCTACAGAGAATGCTGCTGAAACTCCAGAAGTATGACTGTACTTTGCAGTACAAGAAAGGCACTGAGATGTTCGTTGCTGATGCTCTGAGCAGAGACTTCATCTCAGAGAGTGAAGAAGATGAGGAGAGCCAAGACATAGCAGTATGCATGGTAGACTATCTTCCAATGTCTCCAGCTAGACTAGATGAGCTGCAGAAAGAAACTCAAACAGACCATGTGCTGTGTAAGCTGATGGAAAGAGTCCAAGAAGGCTGGCCAGAGAGATGTTAAGATTTAGAAGCAGATTTCCGCTTCCCCTCTTAGTTAATCTAGCAATATAAAATATTTTGTCTTAATCTCAAACTTAAATGTACTCTGTAAACATATTTATTACGTACATACTTATCAGTATTTTGTTACTTGTATTTCATTTGTTCTATATATTATATATTGTAATACTGTATGGTTCATATGTCTTTTTAATTTGTGGATATTTGAGTGAAAAAATAAATCAAATCAAAATAAGGCAATACTGGCAGTTCAAGGATGATATCACTACTGAATGTGACATGCTCTTCAAAATGCAGAAAGTTATCATACCTAGCAAGATGAGAAAGCTGATGCTAGAAAAACTCCATCAGAGTCACCAAGGAGTAGAAAAGACCAAGAGATTGGCAAGAGATGTGCTATACTGGCCAGGGATGAATGCTGAAATAGCAGAGACAGTTGGAAAGATGTGAGATTTGCAACACACATAGAGCCAGTATTAACCAAAAAGAGCCTATGCATGGTCATGACATACCTGAGACACCATGGCAAAAAGTTGCAAGTGATCTGTTTGAGTTTGCCGGGTCTACTTATCTCATCCTGGTAGACTTTTATTCCAACTACTTTGAAATAAACAAGCTGAAAAGTACAACAATTCTAAACTTCTAACACAGATGGCGAACAAAGTACATGCAATGTTTCATTTCTTCACTGTTATTTTGCAGGATGTCTATGCAAGTCCTAAGAAAATACCAGGCTTTGACAGAGTCCAGACCCTTGCAGAGTTTCTTGTACAGTTCCGGGGAAGCGACAGTGTAGTGAGCAAGTGCCAGGCAGAGAGGATAGTGGAACTGTGGAAGAAACTGGACCAGTTTAACAGGAGCACCAATCGCCCAGCTCGCCATCAGGAGAAACTCACCAAGGGACGATTTAAGACAACCAGAGTGACCATGGCACCCGGTGTCGGGAGAACATAACTAGGCTTCGATGGTCAAATCAAGGCACTGCATTGGTGAAAAGAGTCTTCAAGTCTGCAATAAAAAATATGGGTGACCCATTATACCAGGTGAGGTTTCTATCAAATTTTTATCACAGTTTGTACTCAGAAGTTGAAGACTTTTTCAAAGATGGAAGAGGAGATATTCTAAGGATCTAGATGGAGTGTACCTGATCCGGACCACAGAAGATGGAGAACTTTTTTTCCGATGGGAATTTTGTTATAATATCATATTTTTATTTGGTACTAAGATTTGTGTACTTAAAACAATGCTTAATTGCAGATGGTGATGACACCTTTGCCCAGTCTGTTCAGGAATTGACAACGGGGTTTACGCCCATGACAGCTCAGCAAAAAGAATATGCGAACAGTGAGCAATCCACCATAGACTTGTCTTCAAAACTATGCAGTGTTAATCCAAACTGCTGCTCAAAGTCTAAGATCTTGTCAAGGAATAGGCTAAAGGGCTTCTGCAATGGAGACAAATAAACTTATAGACCTCAAGAACAAAGGTAAAGTAATAACTTTCAAGAAAAAAAAGAAGAAAAAGTGATGAAGAAAGAAGAGGAAATGGCATCAAAACTCCAACACGGCTAACTTCTTGCCAACAGTGAGCAATCCACCGTAGACTTGTCTTCAAAACTACGCAGTGTTAATCCAAACTGCTGCTCCATGCAACTTTACGATGCTAAGCCCTTCCCTTCAAAAACAAAATTAGAATGTCCAATTTTCCACATGGAATAGGTGGAACTGAGTCAAAGTCTAAGATCTTGTCAAGAAAAAGGCTAATAGGGTTTCTGCAATGGAGTCAGATAAACTTATAGGCTGGTATTCTACTATTTTATAGTTAGTTTCTCTAAACTAAAGTTAACCCGAACTTAGCCAGTCAGCACTTAATCATTACCTCCATACTAAGTGTAGATTATCTCTGGTAGGTGCTCCATTGATCTATAGCGTATCGTCTGTTCTCATCTCCCAAGATGGCTTCACAGATTGGTACTACAAAACAAAGAGGTCTGAGGTCCGTAAATTGGACAGCAGACAAGACAAATTATCTTGTCAATCTTGTTTCTGAGAGAAAGTGTAGTTGAATCCAAGAGAAACGGTTTCACAAAAATCAAGTGCCTGGGAAGAAATTGCTCGGAAGTTTCATGCCGATACGGATGGCAAGGGGGTGCTACATCCTGTTTGGAGCACGAAGGTAAAGTAAATAACTTTCAAAAAAAAGAAAACAAAGGGATGAAAAATGAAGAGGAAATCGCATCACAACTCTAAAACAGCCAACTTTTCCATTCAAGAGCATTTAACTGGGATAAGAGGAAGGATGACCTCTTTACACATTTATATAGTGTCTTTGACATCACAGAGCAGAACTTTGCCTTCTTAGATCATTTTTATTCAGTGAGCTTGGTCAAGGATGTGAGGACAGTGGAGAAGAGAGAAGAACATATTCTATAAGATAACCCATGGACCATAAGACTGGACAACAGCACTGAACAGAACTTTGCCTTCTTAGATTACTTGTATTCAGTGAGCTTGGTCAAGGATCTGGTACAGTGGAGAGGAGAGAAGAAAATATTCTTTAAGATAACCCATGGTGGACCATAAGACTGGACAACAACACTGAACATAGCTTTGCCTTCTTAGATCATTTTTGTTCAGTTAACTTGGTCAATGACTCCCAAGTACAGTAGAGAAGACAGAAGAACATTTTCTATAAGATAACCCATGGTGGACCATATGACTGGACAACAACACTGAACATAGCTTTGCCTTCTTAGATCATTTTTATTCAGTTACCGGTAGCTTGGTCAATGACTCCCAAGTACAGTAGAGAAGACAGAAGAACATTTTCTATAAGATAACCCATGGTGGACCATAAGACTGGACAACAACACTGAAGAGAACTTTGCCTTCTTAGATCATTTTTATTCAGTGAGCTTGGTCAATGACTCCCAAGTAAAGTGGAGAAGAGAGAAGAACATTTTCTATAAGATAACCCATGGACAAGAAGACTGGACAACAACACTGAACTGAGCTTTGCCTTCTTAGATCATTTTTATTCAGTGAGCTTGGTCGATGATCCCCAAGTACAGTAGAGAAGACAGAAGAACATTTTCTATAAGATAACCCATGGACAAGAAGACTGGACAACAACATGGAACTGAGCTTTGCCTTCTTAGATCATTTTTATTCAGTGAGCTGGGTCAACGATCTGATACAGTGGAGAAGAGAGAAGAACATTTTCTATAAGATAACCCATGGACAAGAAGACTGGACAACAACATGGAACTGAGCTTTGCCTTCTTAGATCATTTTTATTCAGTGAGCTTGGTCAACGATCTGATACAGTGGAGAAGAGAGAAGAACATTTTCTATAAGATAACCCATGGACAAGAAGACTGGACAACAACATGGAACTGAGCTTTGTCTTCTTAGATCATTTTTATTCAGTGAGCTTGGTCGATGATCCCCAAGTACAGTAGAGAAGACAGAAGAACATATTCTATAAGATAACCCATCAGCAGGAAGCCTAAAAATAACTCTTTCCATTATCTATTTCAAAGAAAGGAGTTCTTGGAGGTATGTATAGTATTGCTTATATATGATGAGTAGCAGAATCCTTGCGATTAGATTGGTCAATTACTGTGTAGTTTGCGACAATTTGATTTTCCAGCTTCTGTCAGAAGAAGAATTATCTAAATTGTTGGATGATTCGGATGCAGCTAGCACGAAAAGGTTAATTAAGTATGGATTTTCAAAGTTGGAAAAGTTTGCACAGATCAAGAACGTCAATTTAGGAGACATTTTAACACCAGAATTTGGCAAACTGTTATAATCGTTCTAAACTTCTATGCTTCTGTACATAAGACTGACTGAGTTGTATACGTAGAATCGAAGTCTCTTCAGTACCTTTGCTATGGCATACAACGCCACTTTTTGGATCACTGTACTTTAGATATCTGTAACAAATTTCAATTTCCCGAGA
This sequence comes from Strongylocentrotus droebachiensis, assembly GCA_035222895.1. Classification (NCBI taxonomy): domain Eukaryota; kingdom Metazoa; phylum Echinodermata; class Echinoidea; order Camarodonta; family Strongylocentrotidae; genus Strongylocentrotus; species Strongylocentrotus droebachiensis. The sequence continues at coordinate 52,325 of JAVYIG010003130.1, read as the reverse complement.
GCACACTAATTTTTAAGGCTGTGTTGGTGAAACTGAAGCGACAGGGGCTGGGAAGCACCACACTTAAAACACTCAATTTCTGTACTTGATATGGACAAGATCAGTCCAACTTGAGAAATGAGCCATCAAGTGCTTTCAGAAGATATAAAGTAGGCAAATAGAGAGACGTTTTAGTGAGCATTTATAAAATCACCAAAAAAAATATTAGGAAATTTGCAAGGAATTTGAAAAATCGCACTGAAGATAATGGTATGGTCCTTATTAAACAACACTGTACAATTTTTCACAATCAACTAGGTTTATATATTTTTACTCACTGACAACCACTACGGGTACATAGAAATCTCCTATTGAATGAATACAATTTTTAACATTGTATTTTCAAAAAAATTAATCAAATATATTTAAAATATACACTTGCACTATAATTTTAGAATCCCTTCACTCCTTTCAAAATATAAATATATAAACTATATTTCTATCCAAATAATAAATAATCAAAATAAAGCCTGACCATTTCTATAGTACATTATATCATGTACCTCTCCCTAAAATCTCCGATAAGACATTGAGAGGAAAGTCAAAAATACATTAAATTCTTCCTTCAATACAAAATGACGGAGGATATCAAATGAGTCCTTCAAAAAAAGAGTAAAAGGCACAAGAAAATATTATGGAATGTGAATGATGTAAAAAATTCCTACGACTCTTCCTCCGGTAGAATCTCCTCTACAACCAAAGCAACGTCGTGATCGATCCCTGCTTCCTCTAGCGTGTCTGCTGCATGCTGGGATAGATCCTGCCGAGGGTAGGTCGTGACCAGCGTGTAGAGCTTCTGATGGTAACCCAGCTTGGACATCCAGTTTAGTAAAACCTGGGATAACAATTACAGAAAAAATATTTTAATGATATGGAGTGACTCCTAAAGGGTGTATCTTACTGAGCGGTAAATGCTTACGAACGTTGCTATTTGGATTCTTACATTAAAAAATCATTTGAAAATCAGGGTTTGCCTCTGCAACATTTAACAACATTTGAGCAAATATTTCTGAAAATGTTTGCGAAAGGCAGTTGGCGAATATTTGCGACTGTAAGCAAATGTTAGCGACAGTTTTTGCAAAGATTAGCAACTATTTGCCAATCCTTTGCCACTATTTGTGAATGTTTGGGACCTTTTGCTGACTCCTGGTACTCAAAGGATCAATCTATTATTGATATTTGACAACTGACTAGATATTTCATATCAACCCATTTCACTTGATTTCAACAGTTCATCTGAGAAGTTAACAAATATCTTGATTCCATACTGCAGGGGAGTGTTTCACAAAGATCCTAAGTAGAACTTAACACTAAGTTGGACTTAAAAATTATGGACAGCCATTGGAGCCTTAAAATGAAATATATTAAAAAGCAGAAATTCAAGTATTTTAGACTTTTTTATAAATTCCACATCAAGAACATAGAATCTCCCATGATAATAGAAAATATGAATGATTTGAATCAACATTTTATGTCTTTTAAAGTAACTTTTACAAAATGTTTTCAAGGATGCTAATGGCTTTCCATATTTTTTAAGTCCAACTTAGAGTTAAGTTCTACTTAGGATCTTTGTGAAACACCCCCCTGGAGATATAACTAATCAGAGGCTTGTTCAGATATGGCACAGTGAAATGCCACGTTTTTTAATTTATAAGTGTAAAGGATTGGCAACTCTGCGAAACAAAGGACTTGAGCATATTCACTAAGCTCTGTGTTATAAGAAACAGGAATGTGACGAGTATTACGCTTTATGTAATCATAAGAAAAACATTGTTTCCAGCATCATATCTCAACAAACCTTTATGTGCAGGGATGCCAACCTTTCAGAGCACAAATCAGTAACCATAAGGCTCAAAATCAGTAATTTGGGGAATAAATCAGTAATTTCCTATGCAGCGCCATGAATCCTAAAAGAATGGCAAGCGGACGCATGCGCGCATGATTATCTGAAATTTGTTGTGATTTTACTCCCACAAAGTTGCTAAATATTGATTTTCAGTTCATCACAACACATAAGTTTTCAATGAAAAATTGGCTTCTATTAAGAGAATACTTGATAATTTTCCATCTTTCTCATGCAGCGAGTGCTGGATGGCCACCATACTGTACAGCACTTGCTACGATAGATCCCTATGCGCAAAAAAAAAAAAAAAAAAAAAAAAAAACGTAATTTTTAGACAACATTCCGTACTGCCGTAATGGTCGTTAATTTCCGTACCAATTACGGGAAATCCGTACTAGTTGGCATCTCTGTATGTGGCATACAAAACGTCAAGACTAAAAGAAACACTGTAAAAGAAAAATAATAAAATGTCTACAATACGTGACAGAGTTTTTTATAGGAGTCTACTCCATACTCACCTGAACCTTTTCTGTGAATAAAAATCGTCTTCTTTTCACTATGCTAGCGGTGCCTCTCAATGCAACAGTAATGCTCTGTTTTACAAATAAAAATATAAAATATCAAATAAATATAATGCATTTAACCTGTAAATACTTACTGTACACAATGATTGATTTTACATCTTGTTGGTGCATAAGGAATATTGATAATAATAATAATAACAGATCACATTTATAACACGCCTAATACTTTGTTTCTAGGCACAGTACATATTATTACCCCGGTCATCGGATTCAGGCTTACCTGCACACAATGTATGCCCATTATCCCCTCCCTGGGTAGCATTCCAGTCAAATATACTCATAAGGGTCTATCCATATGAATTCTAGTAGCCTTCTCAAAGTGAATTTTAAGCTCATCTTAAAACTATTCACTAAGAAAGACATCTTTGTATGATAAGGTAAATCATTCCATTGATATTTAGCAGTATTAGCATCTAAATTCCTGCCTCCTTTGGAGGTTGAAATGAAATAAAAACACCCCCCCCCCCCCCAAAAAAAAAAAAAAGAATAAAAAAGAAGCAGTATTAGCATCTAGAAAAATCTAGAACATTTTGTTACCTTTGGTGTTCCTTCTTCTGGTTCATCCGGCAGTGTTATGACCTGCAGTGAGCAAAACACATACATCATTCATTACATTAAACATTACAAACCCATTCACCCTTAATGTAGTCTCCCAAATAATCAAAAGTGTTTTGAATTGATGTAAAATTCATATCATTGCGAAGGGGAAGCCTTACAGATCAAATATAATAACTTCCCTCTTCAAAATATGTTTGGGGCCCGCAGTAATCATCTCTCAAAATTGTTAATTTTGAGATCCAGATCTTCTGCGTTCACCAGTCTTCAGTAAAACAATAAATATTGGGGTATAGATGATAACATCAGTTAATGCTTAATAACATAAACCAACTAGATGGAACTTCGACTGCGCGCAGTCGAAAATGATGCCTCCGTCATAGAGCAAGTTTACGAACCAAAACAGAAGAAATTTTTCAAATTCAAGTTTCATTGTAATCCATAAACAGGTTCTCAGAATATCGTGATTACAAGCAATTTCTCATATACATATATGACCCTTTGATCTTTGACCTCATGACCCTAAAATCTACTCAGTTCATTGGCTCTGCAAGATGTCCTGAGTTAAATAGTAATCCATCTGTCAGTTCTAATGAGAATGCGTTCACAAGCTTATTTTGCATACATAATGAGCCCATGACATTTGACCTTTAACCTCATGACCCAAGAATCTACTCAGTTCATTGGCTCTGCAAGATACATACATGACCGAAGTTTGGCAGGTACCCATCAATCTGTTCTAATGATAATGCCATCACGAGCTGTTTTTGCATACATAATGGGCCCTGCGACCTTTGACCTTTGACCTTGTGACCCCAAAATCTAATCAGTTCATCGGCTCTGCAAGATACATACATGACCAAAGTTTGGCAGGAATCCATCAATTGGTTCTTCAGATAACGCGATCACGAGAACGGGACGTACGGACGGACGTACGTACGAACGTACGTACGGACGGACAACCCGAAAATAATAATAATAATGCCTCCGGCTACTTCGTAACGGAGGCATAAAAACCATATCAAACTTCATTGTACAATATGAATAATAAAGTTATTCTACAGGGAGCATTCTAGTCTAAAAATTGATAGATCTTGGTGGTTTTACTGTGATATAAATGGCCAGCGGAGTGTTTCACAAAGACTAAGATCGACTTTAAGTTGGACTCAACTATGGCAGGTCATTCATGCCACTAGTTCATCTAACCATTCCTGGCATTGGTTTACCACAGGACGTACAAATCGTGGTCACAAATATACAGAATTTATCTTTTTTGATATTTCATTATTGAAGTTTTAAATATTTTTTAAAGATCGTAATTGAGAGACCAATGGTGAGAGCAACCAGTGGCGTGAATGGCCTGTCATATTTAAGTCCAACTTAAAGTCGATCTTAGTCTTTGTGAAACACTCCCCAAGCCATTTGTTGTTTTGCTTTAATTCATAAATTCCAATGAACAGACTTACTACTTTAGCTTTTGGGGGTTCAGCTGGAGCTCTCTTTGGTGGGTTTGTCACCGACTCTGGGAGTTTCCTAGCTGCAGCAGCATCCCGGTTAGTTCCCTCTAGGTCTCTCTTCCGAGGAGCCGGTCTGGTATCTTGATTCCCGGATGAAGAATCATCATTGTCATCTCTTGGCTTTACAAATGAAATAAGGTTTGTCATTAAAGCCTCACTCCACTAGTTATAGATTCTCGTGCCCTCTATATAGCAAACAATACCTAATCGGTGCCTGTTGGTCACCCATGATCCTCTTTTTCTTATGTTAATTGAGAGCAGATTTGATGAGATAACCACCTGTCAGTGACCTTGCAGGGAGGTCTAATCCCCCTGGCCAAACTCGTGCAGACAGGCTATAACACATCAATTAATAGACAACTGAAATATCTAATTAGTATTTATCCTTTTGTTATTAGCCTTTATTTTGTTGTGTACAGTATTTCTTTTATTTTCCTTTTGTTGTTGTTGTTGTATTACTTTATTGTTCATATGAGTACTTGTTATATTACTGTTCGGATACATGGTTTGCATCTATAAAAAGTACTACAGATATTATCAATATAAATCACTACCCTTCTCATCAAAATCAGATTCATGAGAAATCATCTACTGGACATCTCTAATACATAAGGGACAATACATTTTTCTGTTGGTCACTTCTACCTCTCTCACATTAAAACAAGGTTGTAAATTTGGCATAATGGATTTTCTATGAGGTGACAAAACACAATAAGTAATTTATCAATTTTATATGAAATAATTAATCAAATTATAATGATTTGATCTACCCTTGTGCGCTCTCCTTTTCCCTTCCATGCTGGTCCTGCATTCCGGTAGAATTCCTTCTCCAAATCTGCTTTCTTGGCCTCTTCCTTTGGTTTCAATATTCTCTCGGTAAAACTCTCTGCCTGGTTATCAAAGAAAAGATAATGATGATCTGGGCCCCGTCTTACAAAGATTTACAATTGATCCAAATCAATCGCAAGTCCTCCAATCAATCGCAAGTTTGCAGTCTCCTATCTCTTATGTACATAGTTTTTATTGATATCAATCGCAAATAAGTTGCGATTGATATCAACTTTTTGTAAGACAGGGCCCAGGCCAATATAATACAGTACAAGAATTGTTGCTTTCATAAAATTATTGAGCCTAAACAGTCAGTATTTATGCAGTGAAAAAGAGCAGTGAAAAGGAAATGCCTGCTCATTATATTTGAACACATTTTCTTCCTTGTGCTTCTTCCACAGATTATGTCTTTTCTCTGAAAATTAGAGAGTTTACCTAGCCCAACATAAGCTATCATTCATGTTCAAAACAATTGGTACACATTAATCCAGTTACACAATTACAACTTTATACAGTTGCAACTTTATACAAGCTAAGTGTAAATAACTTAATATATCTCAGAGATCTTCATGATTTCAGACGAGCTAGTTTAATAATAAGACTACAGTGTACCTTTAATGTATGCTCATCCTGTATCTTCTCTCTTGCAGCTCTCTGTTGTTTTAACAGCTCATCGGGAGGCAATTCTGGTTTAGCAAGACAAGAAAAATGCACTGAAATGTGAACTTTCAAGAGGATTAAAAATAACAATCAGGCAATGTGAAAGCCAAGTCTTTTTCTATATGCTAAAGAGTGAGTGTCCAAGTCAATTACCCATAAAATTCACACAGGAAAAAGGACAATCTTTACGCAATAACTTTGTCATTTTGAATTTCGAATACATACATGGCATGTAATTTCACCCACAGTTCTATAGGAATTGTGCAGACGTCCACAGATGAAGGCATTTCACAGTGACAAGGTGTATCAACTCATGTGGTGGTGGTGGGGGATGTCTGGGCACTTAACAAACATACAGCCCTCTCTTTTGCCTTCAAATTGAACAAAAATATATTCTTCAAATAGCACTAACCACTATGAATATTTGTCCTTTATAATATTATCCAACATTAGCCTTAGAAGATTTATAAAGAATTACTTGTAAACTTCTTCAAATTGCTGTTTTTAATCAACTGCCCGGAGTCCGGATACACAACCTGTCTGGACACACAACGTCTGGGTATAAAATTCAAGTCCAAATACTAACTTTCTTTGGATTCATCCAAAGTGGGATGGGATTTCGGGAAATAACTAAAGAACAACTTCTGGATGCTGTCTCCAAAGTAGAGCAGACAGAGCATCAGGATGAGGAGGTAGAAGAACCCTACTCCTGCTAGCCGCACAACCTCACGGAACTCTGGAAAGAGAGAGAGAGAAAGAAAAAGTTTTATAAATTTTCCTAGTTTGTCCAATTAGTTTAGTATATTGATTAAACATATTTGTGGCTTACACCCAGTAAATAAAATCGATTGATCGATCTGTAGTTTAGTATAGTATACCAATTACCAGGGTGAACACACAAGAGTTTGCTCAATTTAGCGAACAGGGGTGCAGGCATGTGTGAAGTTATCGACTGTAATCTGTCATTATTAGAAGAGGCGCGATAGCTCAGTCGGTAGAGCAGTGGTCTCGTAATCCGGTGACCCGGGTTCGAAACCAAGTCGATACGCTAGTGCCCTTTCATTTTGGTAAGGCATTAATCCTCCTTACCAGGTCCCTCGGAAAGTACATAAAGCCGTCGGCCGTCTGGCAGAGACGCCAAGTTCAAAGATCTGCAATGCGTGACATTTTCATGATTTGGCGGGCAAGCGCGCGTGCGAGGGTATAACACACTTATAAGGTATAGCTTTTTTTCGAAATCTAGCTCACGCGTCGTGCGTAAGAGCATTTTCAGACCCTCGAAATAAGTGATGTCATGCCTAATGCGTGATACTTGGTAGCTCTGGCCTGGTTGCTTACTTAAAACACCAAGCGGAAATAACTCTACCAGGTCAACCTCCAGGTCAGCCCACTGACGCGATGCGGGATCCCGCTTTGTCGGAGTACAAATCCAGAACCAGAACAAGTGCATACCGATGGTGGGTTGCGGGCGGGCGCGCGCCTGTGTGAAGTTTTCTACCGTAAAATGTCTCAGATCCTCATTACGGTAGATTTAGATAACTTCACACAGGCGCACGCGCGCCCGCAACCCACCATTTGGTACTTGGTACTTGGTTGGGTAATCCCTTTGGCAGCTCACTCAGGAAGCTATACTGGGATGGTAGGTGAGGCGAGTGACTACAAGGAGTGTCATGAATTGCTGGAATGGTGTGTGGACAAAGCACTTGTCAATTTACAGTAAAATATGCTAAGTCCAGTGCAAGTAAAAACCAAGCTAGTAAGCGATGTGAGAACCAACAGGGGGCTGCATCACTCTGATGGAGGGTAGAGCAGCCTCCTTGAAGTTGGTTATTCCTGTTGCATTGACTGCTGAGCCTGGCAGATGGTTCCAGATCCTTATTGCTCTTGGGTAGTATGAGAACTTGAAGGAGTCGATAGTTGCAACAGGAATTACATACTTCAGGCTGTGGTCATGTCTTCCGAAGTATGTAGCAGGGATAACAACAGTTGGTGCAGGTATGGAGACAAGTCGGTGATGGATCTTGTAGAGAAGGGTGCATTGGTCGAGGATTCGACGTGTGTGAAGCTGCCACAAGAGCTGATGGTGATGTGGTGTATCTGTAGTCACGGCACACAAAACGAGCCGCTGTTCTTTGTACTTGCTCTAGCATTTTTGTGACCGTGACGCTGTGTGGGTTCCAAGCCTCCGAGGCATACTCCAGCTCCAATTGGTATACACTTGTATTATGCGGCGGTTTGCCGTGAAACCTGAGAAAAAGTATAGAACCTCTAGACCTAGGGCTGGCTAGACTTTCTAGAAATACTAATATCATCGTCTGAAAAATACTCCAAAAATAACAAGAAAATTGACACGAATCAGGTAGAATAAACATAGGGTCTAACAACTTTTATTTAACTCATGATGATGATCTTTATTTGGACATTTTATGAATATTTACTTCATTTTCAATATGTTTTAGTAGGGTATCTCCACGCCGGAGTTACGTGTCAAATTTTGGATAGGTTTCTGAACAAGCGCCAAAAAGTCTAACTTGTTAGAGTTATGTTGTGTGATCAGTGAACACGCTTTACAACTTCCATTCACAATACCTCACACATTAAAGTCACGCATCTCCAGTCTCAGTCTCAGTCATGATCATCATACACACACGGTCACACGAAAGAAAGCCTCCCAGTTTACTTTATATCATAACATTTTGTACAATATAAGTATAATTATACACGGCATTAATAATAACATACCAAGATTTTCAAGCATAGCGAAGTTGATCAGCGATACCGATGCTGTTTATTTAGATTTTAGATGTGTCTCGGTCTCGATCGTCTGCTACACCTACAGTCAACGAACTTACTTGGATTTCGATGGCTACAGTCCCCAAAAATTAAGGCGACAATATTATTTGGTTCAGATTTGTGCTGCCAATTTTATGATAAAATATTATCTGTCAACTTTATCAATTAAATATCATTTATCAGAATTGATGAATGAATTTTCTTTCATTTAATATTTTTAAATATATATATATTAGTTCAAACAAATTAAATGTTTCTTTTCTAATAATATATACATAGAGTCTATCATTTATTTTTCAAATGTTTATAGCTTTTTGATTGGCAATTCTAAGTAAATGCATTTCAAAACTGTGTGACATTTTCTTGCAAAATACGACGTGTTATTAGATATAGCCTACCTCCAGGCTGAAATAAATATGTTTTATTAAGTTTGTACAGCTCCGGGGTTTTAGAAAACAAAAGAAAATTGTACATTGGTATCACATTTCTGGAAACGTGAAACTCTAATAAAAATATAAAAATAACAAATTTGGGGGGGGGGGGCCTGTTTGCAAGATCACATCTTTTTTCTTTTTCTTCTTCTTCTTCTTCTTCATCTTCTTCTCTGTGCTCGCGGTTCTTGTTCTTGATCTTCTTGTTCTTCTTGTTCTTCTACTAATAATCACTGTTCTTGTTCCTAGCTGTTCTTGTTTCTGTTCTTGTTCTTCTTCTTCAGTTTTCTCTTCTTTTTCTTCCCCTTCTTCCGCTAATTCAGTCCTTCCCCTTAATTTTAAGTGTATTCTTAATTGGCTTCTTCTTCTTCTTCATTTTAATTCTTCGAGACCGTTATAATCTACTTTATTATAATTCTTACTCTTCTTCTCCTTCTTAATTTTTTTTTTCTTCAATCTTCTGTCTTCCACGCTTCTTCTTCTTCTCCTTAAGAATCTCTTCATCATTTCTTTTCATTATTTTTCTTCTTCTTTTTCTTCCGGCCCTTCTTTCAATTCTTCTTCTTTCTTCTTCATCCGTCTAACTTCTTCTTCTTCTTCTTCTTCTTCTTCTCCTAATCCATGCAGTCCTTCTCCTTTCTTCTTCTACATCACTTTTTAATATTTGTATCAGTTTCCCTACCTGCCGGATGAAAGACTCAGGTCTAAGCTGTTATCTTTGCTTGACAAATCAAAAGTTGGGACTTTCTTTCATTGTTGAACCTTGGCTATCTTCCTCGAGACTATATTGGCCTAGCTATATGAGCTATATATTCCTAATTCTGAAATCAACATATAGGTCTATAAGTTACACAAGTGATTATAGATATCAGTGATTCTAGCCAAGAAGTAAAAGGAGAAATACGAGTGGTAGGTGTCTTTTGTTAATGTTAGAGAACACATTCGTTTCAGAAAATCAAAAACAACATAGGCCCTATGTAAATAAATTGTTTTACCCCCCCCCCCCCCCCCCCCCAACATCTCTCCGATTTCCGTTGGATTACCGGTACGCACATTATTTTTTGCTAAGACTTCTGACAAGACTAGCAATTGCGGGAATTCGGTCTTGTTTTGATTCGCGACGTCGCGTTTCGTGGTAAGAAGTTTGGTGGATTTTTCGAAATTCTAACATTTTGACAAATGTATGACTGGTAATAAAGTGGAGGTGTTTACTTTGGAATACCCCACCAATACAAATATTCCTCTGTGAGCAACACAATAACTTTAATTGTCTGTTTTGCAAAAGTAGTTGACCTAGATTCGCGTTCGCAGGAGGCGCAGGCGGCGCGGGCAACTACGGTATGTCTAGATCTAACTGTTAGACATTGCTCGTGCATTTGCATGCGAATCTGGCCAGGCTATAGCTACGGGCGCGGCGGGCAATCGGCACCTCGCGCTCGCGCAGTGCATGCGGAAAGAGAACAGAGAATGCAATGGACGCCGCGCCAAGGGGGGGGGGGGGGGGGGGGGGGGGTGGGGGGGGGGGAGGGGTTGGTGGGGGCAGTCACCCCTCCAAAAAACGCCGGCAAAAAAAAAAGAGAGACAGAGAGAGAGAGAGAAGAAAAAAAAGGAGCAGACAGACGAGTGGAGAACGGTACAACGATCCGTCTTCTTTCTCCGACAATAATTTTAATGAAACGTCTGCGACGGAGGGACGTGGGGGAGGGGGTTACTGAATTCAGACAAGGATTTGGACTCTAGAACGGTCCAACGAATCGTCTTCTTTTTCTCATAAATTTAATGAAACGTCAAAGCTTTCACGCGAGAAACTGAATTCAGACAAGGATTAAGAGTCGAGAACGGTCCAACGAATCGTCTTCTTTCTCTATAAATAATACATTTAATGAAACGTCAAAGCTTCCGCGCTTTGCTCAGGAGGGGGGGGAACTGAATTCAGACAAGGATTAAGAGTCGAGAACGGTCTTCTTTTTCTCATTAGTGAAACATTCAAAGCTTTCGCGCGGGAATGGGGGAAACTGAATTCAGACAAGGATTAAGAGTCTAGAACGGTACAACGAATCGTCATCATTCTCTAACAATTTGATGAATCGTCAAAGCTTCCTCGCTCGGGGGGGGGGGGGGGACTCCCTGCACCACCTCCCTAGGGAGCGTGTTCTGTAATTGATTTGCACGCTATGCGTGCAAGTCGTCGTCTCGATCCTCATGGATTGCCTAGTACAGAGATGCCAAGTTCAAAGATCAATTATGCGTGACATTTTCATGACTCTGCGCGCTATAGCTATAGCTACGGGCGCGGCGGGCAATTGGCACCTCGCGCTCGCGCAGTGCATGCGGAAAGAGAACAGAGAATGCAATGGACGCCGCGCCAAGGGGGGGGGGGGGTGGGGGGGGGAGGGTTTGGTGGGGGCAGTCACCCCTCCAAAAAACGCCGGCAAAAAAAAAAGAGAGACAGAGAGAGAGAAGAAAAAAAAGGAGCAGACAGACGAGTGGAGAACGGTACAACGATCCGTCTTCTTTCTCCGACAATAATTTTAATGAAACGTCTGCGACGGAGGGACGTGGGGGAGGGGGGTTACTGAATTCAGACAAGGATTTGGACTCTAGAACGGTCCAACGAATCGTCTTCTTTTTCTCATAAATTTAATGAAACGTCAAAGCTTTCACGCGAGAAACTGAATTCAGACAAGGATTAAGAGTCGAGAACGGTCCAACGAATCGTCTTCTTTCTCTATAAATAATACATTTAATGAAACGTCAAAGCTTCCGCGCTTTGCTCAGGAGGGGGGGAACTGAATTCAGACAAGGATTAAGAGTCGAGAACGGTCTTCTTTTTCTCATTATAAATTTAGTGAAACATTCAAAGCTTTCGCGCGGGAATGGGGGAAACTGAATTCAGACAAGGATTAAGAGTCTAGAACGGTACAACGAATCGTCATCATTCTCTAACAATTTGATGAATCGTCAAAGCTTCCTCGCTCGGGGGGGGGGGGGGACTCCCTGCACCACCTCCCTAGGGAGCGTGTTCTGTAATTGATTTGCACGCTATGCGTGCAAGTCGTCGTCTCGATCCTCATGGATTGCCTAGTACAGAGATGCCAAGTTCAAAGATCAATTATGCGTGACATTTTCATGACTCTGCGCGCTATAGCTATAGCTACGGGCGCGGCGGGCAATTGGCACCTCGCGCTCGCGCAGTGCATGCGGAAAGAGAACAGAGAATGCAATGGACGCCGCGCCAAGGGGGGGGGGGGGTGGGGGGGGGGAGGGTTTGGTGGGGGCAGTCACCCCTCCAAAAAACGCCGGCAAAAAAAAAGAGAGACAGAGAGAGAGAAGAAAAAAAAGGAGCAGACAGACGAGTGGAGAACGGTACAACGATCCGTCTTCTTTCTCCGACAATAATTTTAATGAAACGTCTGCGACGGAGGGACGTGGGGGAGGGGGGTTACTGAATTCAGACAAGGATTTGGACTCTAGAACGGTCCAACGAATCGTCTTCTTTTTCTCATAAATTTAATGAAACGTCAAAGCTTTCACGCGAGAAACTGAATTCAGACAAGGATTAAGAGTCGAGAACGGTCCAACGAATCGTCTTCTTTCTCTATAAATAATACATTTAATGAAACGTCAAAGCTTCCGCGCTTTGCTCAGGAGGGGGGGAACTGAATTCAGACAAGGATTAAGAGTCGAGAACGGTCTTCTTTTTCTCATTATAAATTTAGTGAAACATTCAAAGCTTTCGCGCGGGAATGGGGGAAACTGAATTCAGACAAGGATTAAGAGTCTAGAACGGTACAACGAATCGTCATCATTCTCTAACAATTTGATGAATCGTCAAAGCTTCCTCGCTCGGGGGGGGGGGGGGACTCCCTGCACCACCTCCCTAGGGAGCGTGTTCTGTAATTGATTTGCACGCTATGCGTGCAAGTCGTCGTCTCGATCCTCATGGATTGCCTAGTACAGAGATGCCAAGTTCAAAGATCAATTATGCGTGACATTTTCATGACTCTGCGCGCGGGTGAGGGTATAGCGTATAGTGAATGTTTCAAAATCGCGCACGCACATGACGCTATGTGCGAGCCTGCATGCATGCCAGCTGCTAGTACCTAGTCTAGCAATTACTACCTTTTTTTCTTTCTTTTTTTCCCAGTCTGGCCCTGATGCATGATAAAAATGGTTGCCAGGCGTGACAGCATTGTCAGACCCTCGATGCGTGACACTTGGTCAGGTAGCTCTGTAATAAGCGTCATAAAAACTATTTTCAGAAGAAAAAATCCATGGAATAAGTAAAGTCAAAATCAAATTAAAGTTAATCATTAATTGAGACAAACACTGCAGCTAGACTCCCAGCATGCCTTGCTCTCCTTGACGCGGCCAAGCATTTGATGTACTGTGAGACAATAGTCTCTTAAATTTACACCCATGCTTTTGTTACCTCCACTATTTGTCCATAATCCAGATTCCCGATTATCTTCATATCTGAAGTACAAAATGTACAAGTCTACAATGTAAGTCACAGAGCGATCGAAGACATCAGAACAGAAGTCAATTGATCTGAAACAGAAGACCCAAGTGATTTGTACCAAGATGGATGTGGCGTCGTTAGTCTCTCAGCTCTCATCTCTACAGCGTCTTGCCCATGCAACACTAGAAACCTTGGATTATCAATCCAAACTCTTAGGTAAACTTGGTTCAGTTGATGATTTGTTAACCCATTGAAATTTAAAAGGTTTCATATTCATTAAATGTTATTTTCAACATATTTGTGTACAATGTATGTATAACCCCCCCCCCCCCCCCCCCTCCCAAACAAAACAAAAACAAACAAAAAATTGTAGGACCTAATAGATCAATCATTATGAGGTGCTCTTTTTTATTTACTTTTTTGTCAGGTGAGTGAGCAAAAAAAATCAATTAATTGTGTTTGTTATAAGTGTTCAATGAAATATTCCGTCAATTTTAGGAATAAGCCTTTACTTCTGCAAGCAATAAATATATTTTGTATTTAATATTAGTTTGACAATTTCTATAACACCACACTTTATTCTGTAGGAATCTCCAAAGAGGCCTTGGTCGAGACTGTCCCCAATGCTCTCATGGATCTTCAATTTATTGCTCACTTAGAATGATTTAAAAAACCTCAATCTTACTTAAATTTCAAATGCTTTAATCAGCAAATAGCCTCTGAATCACGGCATATATTAATTTTTATGTCAAGACTACATCATGATGACTAACCGTTTCTATCTAGGTATCTCCCAAGGCTGTATCACCAAGGGCTTAGACTGGGTAAAGACTGCCACCACTGCTTGGATCTTTAATTCATTGTTCACTTAGAATGATTTTAAAAAAACTAAATTTTAGATTTCAAATGCTTTAATCAGAAAATAGCTTCTGAAGCAGGGCATATATTCATTTTTATGTCAAGACTAAATCATGATGACTACCCTTTTCTATCTAGGTTTCTCCCAAGGCTGTATCATCAAGTGTTAGACTTGGTCAAGACTGCCACCACTGCTTGAATCTTCAATTCATTGCTCACTTAGAATGATTTTAAAACCTCATTCTTACTTAGATTTCAAATGCATCAATCAGAAATTCGCCTCTGAATTGAGGCATATATTAATTTTCATGTCAAGACTAAATCATGATGACTAACCTTTTCTATAGGTATCTCCCAAGGCTGTATCACCAAGGGCTTAGACTTGGTCAAGACTGCCACCACTGCTGTCAAGGGTCTTCAGTCGCTGCTCAATGAGAATGAACAGACAAGACAAGCCACCAGTCTGGAGGAAATGGAGACAATGAATTGCGAAGACTATTCTTCTCAAGAGGCAAGCAGTACTCCGGCGGTAAGAACAGACCTTGTGGCCCTAATTCACAAAGGAGTTTTGTCGACAAACCTAGGTTTATGTGCGTCATATGACGCGTTTCAGACTAAGATTTGCCTGAATCTTGGTCTGAAACGCATCGAAACGCGTCATATGACGCACATAAACCTAGGTTTGTCGACAAACCTCCTTTGTGAATTCGGGCCTGTGAGTCCAGAGAAGGGGAACCCAGATTCAAGCCCAATAATTTATTAGTGTTTATGCATGAGTGCAGTAGTATCAACAAGATCCTGCACAGTTCACTGGGATTGTATGTAAACTGCAATTTTTCTTTGTAGAAGAAATATTTGAAGCTCATAGTTTGACTACATCATATGAAAACCCCTTACATCAAGAGCAAAACATGTTTTGGTGATTGGTACTTTTAAAAGTAAAGACCAGTTATGGTCATGCAATTGCATTGTGAAGAAACTTTGTGGAATCAATCAGAAAAGGTTGACCATCTAGCATATAAGTATTGGTGTGTACTGCAAGGTTCTGGAATCATCAAACTGATAAGAAATTTGGCCCAGTCTTGGTAAAATTATAAGCACTGTACACAGAAAGGAGTATATGGGACTATATACTAGGCGAAATGTGCACGATATCTATCAGGTCCAAATAGATATAATAATTTACCAAATATATGAATTAGTAGGCGGTTTCTCGGCAAACTGCAAATTGTATCATCATGTGTTAGTCAAAACATATCCTTTCACAAAAATGAATTAATTTGAAGAGCTACAAATACTGTATATTGCCGTTAATTGTCTATCTACAAATATGAATTTATTACACTTAGTCTTATAATTAACATAGCTTTATATATGTGCCTGGAAATTGTAGACTATTTTTTTCTTGACATTTTTCCAAAGTTTTAACTCATTTCCCTGTGTTCATGTAATCTGTTTTAGTCTACAAACACAGACCTGGTCAAATTGGAATACGATGGCTTTGCTGATGAGGATTCTATGGTGAAGGTCAAGAAAGAATACAAAGAGCCGGTGGAAGAAGAGGATTCTAAACCAGATCTATCGGCAGAACTGTTTGACGACTTTGAAGATGAAGAGGAAATTGATGAAAACATGCTAGCTGTAAGTTCCCCCTTATTATTATGTTCTTAACCCTTACTCTATGAAAGGTACTATGTCCCATTTGTAGGCAAAAAATGAAAAAAAAATAAATTCCAACAGCATTTGAAAGATAATACTAATTTAGAACTTCCTTCAAACTTCCTTCAATCACTAAAGTAATAGTGTGATTTTCAGACCCTTGTACCGAATGGTCGTACTTTTTGTGCTGCGCAAAGATTCAATCAGTTTAATTTTGGCCATTAGAAGAATTGGGTTATTGATGTAGACAAATGCTCATGTACCCTTTACAGCTCATTTACATGTATGTATGTTATTACCAAAGAAAAAACGAAGTAATTCAGTCACTTGATAGTGTCTGACAGTGAAGTCTAGAAATGAAATGGGTTTCCTCTGAATTCACAGACAGGACATACGTGACATCAAACATTACTAGATTTTGTTGATGTAAACTGTGTTGTCATATTTTAGGTTTGAGGTGTTCTTTTCCAGTTTGTATATATTTTTCCACATATTATGATCATCTTGAATCTGCCATTAGATAGGTAAAATGTAGGAGTATGTTGTCTTTCCTATAATTTCTTCAACTTATCTTAATCCGTTCGCTCCTCTAAATCATTAGGCCCGAGAACTCCTTACATACATGACAAAAAACATGTTAAACATGCTTCTATACTACAAAATATTATTGGGTATCACTTGCCCGACGTCTAGGAGCTGCCAGTTTATTTCAGTACAATTGTCAAATTAGCATTAAATATATACACAAGTTTTATATTCAAAACCTGATAACAGACATTCTGCTACAAGCAGGCCCGAGGTAAAACACTGGAGACAAAACTCAAATAGCAATAACGCTGGAAAACCTTCAGATCCACTTTTGCTAAATAAACATTGCAGAAACAAGCTAGAATGACTCACACACACCTTCTCTACCACATCCTAAAGCTTGTACACCGCAACACCTATAGATGCATATTCTAGAACAGGAACCCTTACCAAACATAAGTATGCATGATTAATGAGACAAACAACATTTGCCTGCTGTACAACTGTAACAAAAGCATTATAGTATTACCGGTATTATCCGTATTTACCTCTCTGCCATATTTTGATTCTCTTTACAGGACATTGAT
Organism: Strongylocentrotus droebachiensis; assembly: GCA_035222895.1. Lineage (NCBI taxonomy): Eukaryota > Metazoa > Echinodermata > Echinoidea > Camarodonta > Strongylocentrotidae > Strongylocentrotus > Strongylocentrotus droebachiensis. Next base: position 34,981 of record JAVYIG010003130.1, on the reverse strand, counting down.
GCTATGTGTGAGGCTGCAGCCAACTCGTCTACTGATACCATAAATGATTCCACAGTCTCTAAAGATGATGAGAATGAATCTGCTAATGGTATGTCTCCCTCCCCCCCCCCCCCCCCCCCCCCATCTCCAGTTTCGTTATTTACTATTTGTTTCCTTGTTTCTTCTTTTTTATTGTCTTATCACTTTTTTTTTTTTTAAGTTTTTTTATTTGGTTTTGTTTGTTGGTGGGAGTGTGGCGTGTGTGTGGAGTTTGTGTGTTCACTATCCAATTGTGGACATTCTTATGAAAACACATCTTCAAACTGTGGACAGTCCTTGTTACATTGATAGGTTTCTAAAAACTTCAGATGGCGCCATACGAAAGATCTCGCAATGCTGAGAGAGTCTACAGTTGTGTACCCCATAAACTAGCTAAGTTTTTGTGGGTGTTTCACGAATTCAATACAAAATACTTCTTCTCACGTTCAAATGCATCCACAGTCTTGCTCCTCCCTACCTATCTGAACTTATAACTATCAGGCAACAGCCCGCTACTCCTTTCGCTTCCCTCAAGAGATCACGCTGAACCACCCATCTCCCAAGATGCTACCCACACTAGGTGATACAGCCTTCACAAACTGCTGCTCCCAATCTGTGGAATAACCCACCGATATCTCTTCGTAACCAACAATCTGTCAATACCTTCAAAAATTATCTCAAAACTCACCTCTTCTGTTAACAATATAACTGAAAAGCGCATTTGAACATTAATATGGAAAAAGTGTTATATAAATATATTATTATTATTGTCGCCTCAATATTTTATGTTTAAATTTTGATTATGCTGCCCTCTGTTGACAGCAGCAAAGCATTTGCGTTATCGTGCTCTGTGCAGTGCTAGTGGCCACTAGACTATCTTACTGCAAACGGTGACCATTTTCAGCAGAATTTTTCTTCTTCAGGCAACCGTTGACGTCAGATGTATTGTACTGTTGAGGTGAGTGCGAATAAAAACATTATATAGTTAAAGAAAAGAAACATTTTTTGGTAGGTTCAAAATGCAGTAGTAAGAGTGATTGGGTGTTTGTGTGCGAGTTTGCGCGAAAAAGATGCTGCCTCGTCTTGGGTTCCGGAAAGACCCCCATTTGTTACTGACAACCATCATATAGGGTTGGCATCTCTGGGTCTGGTGTGAGTGGGTAGGTCCACATTGTGGCGATTAAGAACGGGAATGTGTGTCCTCTGTTAGATAAGGTCCTTGGTTGCAGGTAAGTCAACTAATTACAAGAACTTATTGGAGGTTAGGTTACCTCAAAACACGCAAAAAACTAAAGACCATTCTCTCTCTCTCTTCTTTTTTCTTTTCAGGGCTAGCTATGGCAGACCTCGGGAGTAGTGGAGAGATTTTCAGCAGCCCAATTTATAGCAACATTGTCCACTCTGCAAAAACCAAGGGGGCTTTGAAACAATCAAACTCAGCTGTTGTAGTTATGCCGACACATAACAGAAAGGGCAAGAGGACTTTTGATAAGATCGTATACTGTCCATTTTGTCAAACCAAACAGGCCAAGCTGACACGACATTTGGTTTCATTTAATAATCATCATGATGAAGTTGAAATCGTTGAATGGAGGGCAACAGTGGACAAGAAGTTGAAAGCAAAGAGGTTGACAAGGATGCGTAACTATGGAAACTATCTGCATAATGCAAAAGTATTAAAAGAGCAGAAGGGAGAGCTGATCGTAGTGTACAGGCCTGGTTATGAAGCAGCACCTGAGAATTACGGCCCATGTCCAGATTGCTTAGGCTACTATTTAATAAGTGAAATCTGGAAGCACAGGTGCTTATTCAGAGAAGAACCGAATGCTGATGGAGAACCATCCAAGAAAAGGCGAAGGAACTGGAGAAGAGAGAGCAGAATGCTGCTGCCCAGACCAGAAGTCGCAGGAATAACATGTAAAGTCTTGTCTTCACTCCGATCAGATGAAGAGGGTGTGGCCGTGTTAATCAAGTCAGAAACAATGATGGCAAAGCTTGCTGACAAGCTCACATTTAAGTTAAGACATGACAAAGATCAGTTCAACTACATAAGAACAACACTGAGGGAAGTTGGTCGAACAGTATTAGCATACAGACAAGTCTCCGGTGTAGCCAATGCACGACTACAAGACTTGATCGAGCCCCAAGTGTTCATGAAAGTTGTGGAGGCAACACAACAGGTCGCAGGTTACCATGACAATACCCAGGTCTATGATACACCTAGCCTGGCACTGAAGATAGGCCACAGCCTGATGAAGGTAGCGGAGATAATGCAGTGTGAGGCTCTCATATCGAATGATGCTGCACTTGAGAAGAGAAGCAAAGGCTTCATAGACTTGTATCGAATGAAATGGGGAGAGCTTGTATCGCACCATGCGCTGAGGTCGAAACCACCCAAATATCTCCCCGTAACTGAAGATGTCTGCAAACTCCCAAGGTACATAAAGAAAGAAGTTTCAGAAGAGATACAAGCATTGAAGACCAAAAGAGGGAATTCAAGAACAGTTGAACAAGATGATGTCAAACATGTACCGGGTGTCCCCCCAAAAGGTAATACATGTAGATTTTTCTAAAAATTGACATCTTAAAATAATGTGACACCTATATAATTTTTGTAATAGAATATATATACTGTAGTCTGTAGTCTAGACACCGTATAAATTTCATCTCCATAGCTTACATTATTGACGAAATGAAACCATTTCAAGCGAACATGATTGCATCCTTCATTTTCATGCTGTTCGCATTTTGATGTGGTTTAGTTGCAAAATGCAAACTTGCATTATCACTATTAAACACTCTTGATTGCACATTATAGAGAAGATCAAACATACACTTTATTCTTCCTGTATTGCTGCAATACATTCAGCTGAACACCTATAAACCTTTTCATGTGTTTTCTATTGACATTCAAGAGAAGAAAGGACTGGGAAGAGAGATACCGGTAGACAAATTGGGGAAACATTGTAAATTGTTACAAATTTTTACAAGTTGTACGCAGAACTTGAAATGTTGAGTTTCGACCCATGTACCTATAACAAACAAATACAAAGAGTAATGTTGCAGTAATGGCACTCCAGTGTCTTGTCAATGGCATAAAACAACTGCTACACAATTTCCAAACATGTGTAGTAATTGATAAAAATTGAGTAGCATTTTGCACCGCGCTTCTAGCTACCGGTATGTCAAATCCTGATGGTAACCATATTTGTCTGAAAGGTAACAAACTGATGTACAACAAATACCTGAAACAGCACTTTGCCCACAATCGTTACTTTCTGTGTACCGGTATGGTCAATTTATGGTCGACGTGTAACCTGTGATGTCACACATCTCAGCAGTGTTCGGAGAGCTCTTCAGGTGCTATGCCGGGGCTGTATTTAAGTGTTTTGTAATTGATAATAATCATTACTTTGAATGTTTCCAAGCATTGAATTTTGATAACATTTTCTAATCAAAGTTTCACCTTTGCAATAGTGAATATAATATAAAGTTGTTTTTTTAAATCTTCGCACAGCTACTTTAAAAAAAGGGGGAAAATGCATCTATTTAGGCCGATGTATTATTGTCATCTTTATATGACGTCATTCTTTTTCAGCAGGTACCAAGACCAGTTACAATACCAGGAAAATAGCTGGGCGGAGAACATGGACTGAAATTGAACAAACAGTAGTGAAGAAACGACTGAGGGGATGTTTTGAACAGAGAAGGTTGCCAAGCAAGATCAAGTGCCAGAATTTGATCACTACTGAATCGGTTCTACAGGGAAGAAAATGGGAAAATGTCAAAGACTTTGTGAGAAATTGGTTGCGTTATAACTAATTTTTGAGATGGCGAAAGATCATTCAATTTTTCACTCCTTCAAAAGACAGTGCAATTTATTGTATGGTACGCCTTCAAAGTCAGAGGGGGCGGTGTTGTTTGCATCCTTCCTTTTTTTCAATGGTATATTTTACTATTTTTCTTGAAAGTATGGGCTTCAAACTTTTCCTGCGCTCATTAAAGAGCCATCATTTCCCACAATTAAGAGCAAAACAACGATGAAATTCTGATATTTGGAGAAAAAAAAATTCTTATTTATATACTTCACTGTATAGAAAATCCCAAATTTCAACAGAATTAAAGATATTCAATCTGTGTGATGTGGTGCAATGTCTGTTGGTACTTGTTTGGTATCAATGATACTAAATTGGTATACATATATGGCACTTAAGTCTTGAAGGGGCAACCACCCCTATTAGTAAACTGTGTTACAAACATGGCTCAGCAAGGCTAGGGTTAACTGATAAATCAAGCACATGATTGATTGGAAACAGTTATGGGATGACAATGGTTTGCGATGTGAAAAAAAATATTCAAGTTTTAAGCAATAATTGAGAACAAAGCAAAGTTAATGCGTAATATGATTCTACATTGTGTAGCTTATTACAATTACATGTATTATTATCGACCAGAATTAAAATAAATTCTTTTTCTTGTCACCATCATGATCATGTGGTTAAGTAGGCAGGATACCAGTGTGTATCTTGCATTTGAAATAGCACATCATGCTAACTTCAGCAACTGATATTAAAGTATTTTGTTAACACTTCATAAACAAGGTATCTTGGCAGGTCAGTTATTCTATGGATCGGCAAGATATGAAAATGGATGGTGAAACATGATTTAGTGAAATAAAGAGCTAGTATTGATGATTACATTTAGTGAAATAAAGAGCTAGTATTGATTTAGTGAAATAAAGAGCTAGTACTGATGATTACATTTACCTTCTTGTCTTGTAGACAAAATTATTGAAATATATTTGTATATACTATTTACCATAACAAAATTTGGATCTCACCATGTGATAATGGAACCTTGTGCCAATGCCGAATATGATGATGGGATAGCAAAGCAGGAACATTGACATTTAACCCATACAAGGATGATGTTTTCTGGCTTGTTTATCCATTTATAGTATCTAGATTAAAGATAAAGGTGAGTTCTGGTAATGCGATTGTATTGTGAAAGAAAAGGTGTGTAATGGATCAGAAACAGTTGATCATGTAGCATGCAAGTATTGGTGTGCACTGCAAGGTTCTGGAGTCATCAGAATCATAATAAATTTGGCCGAGTCTTGGTAAAGTAACAAGCACTGTACACAGAAAGCTATATATGGGACAACACACATGGTGTCGGGGCTAGTACTACCTTGATTTCCTTGTCTTTCTATGCTCATTACTCAGCCAGCATACATTTTCTTCCAAAATTGTTTGGCACATGTCATTTATTTGTAATCTTGAACATTCAGTGTAAGTCTCGTTTGATTCTGTGAGAATTAATTTTCTTTTTTTTACCAGAACTGGAGTTTATCTTTAAAGGGCAAGCTTTCTACATATAAAATCGGTTTCCTAATGTAAAATCAATTTCCTGATAGGACATACTCTCTAAAATCCTTAAACATCTTGATTAAGCAGCTTTACTGCATCAACAAAGTCCAATTCAGAGTTATGTTCAAAAGTTTATAGTTTTACTTCCATAATCTTTATATGGTGTCTTATTCCATAGTTGTGTTTTTTCCCCTGTAGGTAATAGGTACTTAACTATAGTTGGAGTTACATAAGGTTGTTAGTGGTGGTACCAGTTTTTATGTGCAAGTTACTTGTACATGGCTTTGATGTTCGTTTAGTTAGTTTCAATTGTAGGTAATTTCCTAAATTTTCTGAAGAAAGCAAGTGAAGGTTGTGTTACCATTTTAAGAGTAGTTATAATTGTGTATTATAGCTTCCCTGGAGGCATTGTTTTCTGATTTTCCATCCAGACTCCCAGAGTAAATTTTTTTGAGCTGGTATTATAGGATGTGGTTTCATGATGTGTGGTAGGCAGGAACTCACTAGTGGCAACTAGATCCCTTCCCACAAAATATGTAGATGTGGTACATGTACCTACTACCTACAAGATATGTAGTGGAGTTCAACTGTCAGTAATTGGGGAGTATTCATTAATACTTTTGCAAGGTTATAGAATCAATAGGGGTCACGAAAGGGAAAAATGTGTTCGAAAGAGCCTCAAGGAGGGGATTCCCAACTTTTTCATATACAAACTTGGAGTAAGTCATGTCTAATATCTGTGCACCTTCTTGCCATTTTTAATGTTCTTGTGCAAAAGTTTTTACAGTCTTTACATTTTCAGTGCATGTAAATATGTGTGTACCTATGAATTAAATCCACTTGTTTGGGTAAAAGGCTGTCTTTACTTTGCACAGAGTAAAGCACACCTTAGATCTCTGCATTCACGGTTGAAAATTACTTACAAGCTGTGAACTTATGTGCTTTGTTCATATTTGGTTTTGTAAATTTCCAGCAGGACAATGAGCCCCCAAGGACAATTACTCCCCGGAATATTACCGGGGAAAAATGCTTTGATTAAAACCAACTTTTTTATTATCATGGTGGACTTCCCCTGTAATGAACAGGGCGGAGGTAATTTTTATTTTTATTTTTTTGGTGGGGGGGGGGGGGGGGGTAATTGTCCTTGGAGGTAAACAATCATGTTTAAAGACGCGTTTTCTTCATCAATTTTGATAATATCATGGGATGTTTTTCTTCAAAATTACATTTGATTAGGCCTTTTTCAGTCTTTCCCAAAAACTTTAACAGTGATAATTCATGCAAATTTGTTTTAACTGTAGCTACTCTTTCTCTTTTTAATACATCCTATTCAATCTTTTTTTGCCTTTCAACATACCTCTGTGCAAAAAAATATTGAAGTATGTAATGTACTTTTTGCCATTAAAGCATGTTTATGTTTATGTCAGATCTTTTGTTATCTTAATTTTTGGTCATTGATATGGAGGTGGGAAAGAGAAAAAGAGATGAAAGGAGGAAATTTGGAAATGGAGAATATAGAAAAGAAGAGATAGAAAGAGAATATGAAAGAAATTTGTGATTTGGGGGTGAAAGAATGGTCTTGCGACAGGAGGGTGTGAAAAAGGGGTCTTCAGAGCTGCACATTCCCATGCCAAGATGGCATAGACTCATTCTTACTTGGTATCGGTATCACAAGCGACACATACATCACGCACTGTAAAAAACGTGAAAGCGTATTCGCCATTAGCGTCCATGAATCATCAGTAGAAACTATGTATGCAGTATGGATGTGGAGAACGGCGAGATGCAATTGTTCATTGCCCCTGAATCAAGTTGTTTACATCAGAGATTACTACATGTTGGTCTACATGGAGCGACTTTATTTATCAAAATCACAACATATTTAATATTTAGAGGAGTCCACAGTTGAATAGTCTGAACACATAGTCCTCGTTTGCAGGTGAAAACGTGTATGTGTGTGTGTGTGTGTGTGTGTGTGTTTTGTTTTCTAGTTATTTTTCAAATTCTTCCTCAACTGTGTACCGGTAGTTTGTTCTTCTCATTCTCTGCTACATTATTTCTCTTCCAATTCTTGCTATTGCTAGCGCTATTGTTATTGTCATTATTGATATGCAGGCCCGATTATTACCCGATATATATCGGGTTTTCTGATATATTTTTTTAATTTTTTTTTCTTGGTTTTTTCCAGATTTTACCCCTAATTTCTTGATTTTTCCTATTTTTCCCCAATTTTCTTACTCAAAAGGGGGGGGGGGGGATGTTGTAAGATGCCATTTATTTTTGTTTAATGTTACCTGATGATCTTTATGTATCATTTCAATTTTGATGTGATGTAAAGTTATTCTTGAATTCAGGCACAAGCACTTTATCATGAGCACAATTGAATTTGTTGATAACATGCTCACAAAATCGGTTTAAATTCCATAGCCAAACATGTGAAAAAAAGATACTTTAACCCCATTTCCCTATATTTGTATTTTTCTCTTCATCTAATTTTTCTTTAGATCCTTCTGTAACCCCACCAGAAAAGAAATATATTAATGCCCTGAAGAAGAGCTTCGGCCACGCATCATTCAGACCGTAAGTATCATATTGAACTTGATTGTAAATCAATGCCTCAATTGAAATTTAAAAGTAGTCGGTACAGAAAATTTCACATGCATGAAATGTCACAAATTTCAGATATGGTTCATATTTTCAAGAGTTTCTTGCAGGAAAGTAATTGAATATCAATTGACACCACAATGATTTATTGCATCTTTTGGAAGTTAGTTTCCATGAAAACATCTGTCTTGACAATTAGCACGTGACTCATGTCGCAGAAGTTCTGGTTTTAAAGGTAAAGACCAGTTTTGGAAACGCCCCCCTCTCAAAAAATGAAATGGAAGCTCTTATTACCAATCATGTGAAAGAATATTTTTTGACTAATACGTGATGATACAAATTTTACCGAGAAACCGCCTACTAATTGATATATTTGGTAAATTATTTTATCTATTTGGACCTGAAAGATATTGTGCACGTGTTGTGTAGTCCCATATACATCTTTCTGTGTACAGTGCTTGTAACTTTACCAAGACTGGGCCAAATTTCTTATCATTTTGATGATACACACCAATACTCATATGCTAGATGATCAACCTTTTCTGATCGATTCCACAACGTTTCTTTCACAATGCAATCGCATGACCATAACTGGTCTTTTTTTTAATATGATGTTGAAAAGTCTTTGAGTTGGAGTTGAGATAATGTCACATATTAAAATTGCTTTTTTAAAGCAATTTTGATGTATTCTTGTCTCACCAAATAAAAGCTTAAAATATTTGTATCATTCATTGTAAAATGCCTACTAAGATTCCACAATTTTCCACAATTGTTAGCATACTTTTTATTCATGTGTACCTATAGAATATGTTTGTATTTCACAGAATATATGCCTATGTATCCCACTTAAGACTATTCACTATTCTGTGATTACTTGCATGTACATAAGCAGTTGTGCTGCTTATGCAGTTGCTGTCATATCTATATTTTTTTTCTTTTTCTTTTGCAGAATGCAGTGGAAAATCATCCATTCCATCTTGAAAAACAGAAGGGATCAGTGTGTTGTCATGGCAACAGGTTTGCAATTTTGATTATAATGTATACATTATCTCCTAGATCATAATCAAATAGTTGGTCAAAGGCAGTCACATGTGATTCATGTATTTAGACTATTACTCTTTTTTCCCATTAAAATCTGTGCAAATAGTAACCAGTACTAACAATTTTACAAAATCTATAATGTAGCATTTTTCAGAAATATGTCCTGAAAAATATTGTTGGCGTTATTATGAACCAACGAATCCGTACAGTGATATACATGTATATGACGGATTTGTGGTTCATAATAGCTCTTAAAAGAAGGGTCCCAGGAATTAAAACTCTTATAATACAGGGCCCAGAATATTATCATTGTACTTTATTCCTCTGCAGGTTATGGTAAAAGTCTCTGCTACCAGTTTCCGTCAGTTTTCACCGGGGGAGTGAGCATCGTCATCTCCCCTCTCATCTCTCTCATGGAGGACCAGGTACAAGCTCTAAGGTAAGTTATCTTCATCCCTAAACACTAAATCCCTAAACACTCATATCAGAGATATGACTAGCAAAACCGATGCATTTTTTTATGATGACACATTCATTCATTTCATAAACCTCTTCTTTTTTGGTGGTGGTTTATCTGAACAAGACTTAGATATCTGCAAAGGGTGTTTAACCTTATTATTACCACTTCTTGCATGCTATCTGGACAAATTCGCTTAAAAAAAAATGTTAAAGGTTGTCAAGAATTCGTGACCTAGAAACATCAAATGAAAGCAGAGTTTTAATTCATCAAAGAAATTGAATCTCTGAATTAAATGTCTTATCCTTATGTTAGCACTGACAGAGCAATGTGTTACAAGCATACAGTGTAGTCTGTTCAATATTTCAGGTATTTTGTAGTACTGACGAGACCAAATTCGTCATCAATATCTTGAGATTTTACACCAGAAAATGAGAGCTATCATTACTTCACATATTGAGGGTTCAGTGACACAAAGACGTAACTCCATATTTCCATGCGAAAATGAGTATTTGATATCAAAATGTTCAGAAAAATGTGGGCTAATTTCCAGGAAACATAAAGACTTAACTCCACCCAACACCCCATTGAAGTCAATGGGTAGTGAAACATAGACTTAACTCCTTAAGGCCCAAGTGCTCAGTGACACATAAACCACTTTTTCTCTAAATGGCCAAAATGGGGTTACGTCTTTGTGTCACTGAACCCTCGATATGTTGTGATGTTTATTTCTCCTGACACCGGGTATGTCACATTTTTTTCCTTTTTTTATTCCAGAATTGCCAACATCAAGGCATGCTATCTCGGCTCAGCTCAGAAAGACATGGCTCAAGCTAGAAGAAATCTACTCAAGTAAGCTGTCCTTTATTTTCAACTTTGTGATAGGGTGCAGAAGAAAGAGGAGGAGGAGGGGGGGAGGGGGAGGAGGATGAGAGAGGAAGAGGATAAAAGAGGAAGAGGATGAAAGTGGAAAAGGTAGATAGAGTATGAGGATGAGAGAGGTAGAGGAAGAGGATTAAAGTTGAAATGAAAGGAAGAGGAAGATAGAGGAAGTGGCAGAGGAAGAAGAAGAGGAAAAGGAGGAAGAAGATTGCTAACCAATCTTTCAAGTGGAACGAAATACTTTTCTTTGTATACTTATCTTATGGATAATCTACTTTAACATGTCCTTTGAAAATATATAACTTGGACTTGTCATGAAGAGAAGGACTCCATACATATATGTACATGTGACATATGATGATATTTATCACATACAGATGACTACTGTCCTACATAGATAAATTCATTGTTTGCTTCTTCTTTTTTTTCCAATTGTTTTCCTTGGATAGAGGAGAGTATAGATTGGTTTACATGACGCCTGAGTTTATATCGGTTGCGACAGACCTCATTGAAGACGTTCAGAGGAAAGTGGGTGAGTTATAATTCAAATATTATTATGTTTATGGTAGCATGTAGTTTTGTCACTAATTGCAGTTAGACATTGGTTTAGCAGCTCGAAAAACGAAATTGAATTCAATTTATTCACCAATTTCATGTTTAAAAAACATGCCAAGTCAAAGAATACAATTTTAAAAAAATACAAATATAGATCAGACAATAAAATAGAAAATACGATAAAAGAAATCACGAAGTGGTTGGATCATCAAAAAGTTACAGAAGCTTACTACACACAATACTGAACTAACACACACAGACATAACACAATGGTTATTTCAAACATAAAAAGTTCTGTTGTCAGATTCAAAGATTTTGTATCAGGACTGTTTTAAAGGGACTGGGTAGCTTTGTCTCAGATTCTGAAACAAAATCCTGGATTTAGCTCATGCTGCAATGATAGTTATAAACCTTTAGGTCAGTCAGGAACCCCATGACTTTCACAAGCCTGTCTGATTATCAAGATATTTGATTGAAAATCAAAATTTCATTTTGCTTTTTCCTAACAGATTTCATAACGCTACAGTCTATTTGGGAAAATGATTATGGTCAAACTGGTCACTCAAAGATTTTTACTTTTTTGAGGTACTTCATGATCATTTGGGTATATAATGTTCGGTCCACTGAGGGGGTGTTTCACAAAGACTAAGATCGACTTTAAGTTGGACTTAACTATGGCAGGCCGTACATGCCACTAGTTCCTCTAACCATTCCTGAAATTGGTTTCTCAATGAACGTACAAATCATGGTCCCAAATCTACGCAATTTTCCTTTTTTGATAGTTCATTAATGAAGGAACAAATATTATCCAAAGATCATAATTGAGAGACCAATGGTGGGAGCAACCAGTGGCATGAATGGCCTGCCATAGTTAAGTCCAACTGAAAGTTGATGAGGTTTGAAGTTATTTGGTTATTGTCAGAAATTACAGTTTGAACAATTGTTGCAGGAGCATGTGTCTTAAAACCATCAAAGATCAACTGTACCATTCTCCTCCTCCATGTGCAGGCATTACACTGGTTGCTATTGATGAAGCTCACTGTGTGTCACAATGGGGTCATGACTTCAGGTCAGCATACAGAACTCTGGGAAATCTAAGGCAATTACTTCCTGAGGTCAGTATTTATTAGTTTTTTATTTTTCTGTATTTCTGTCATTCTTTCTCTCTTTCATTCTTTCTTTCTCTTCTTTTATTTTTTCCTTCTCCTCCTTCTTTTTCTTCGTCTTCACCTCTTACTTATCCTCCTCCTCCTCCTCCTTCTCCTCCTCCTCTTCTTCTCCTCCTCCTTCTTCTTCTTTTTCTTGATCCTCTTTTAGTGCCCACTGTGACTCTCTGTCACTCACGGCACAAGAGGAAACCTGTTGCTGTATTGTATGTGTACTTCAATCTGTCACAACTGTACATTCCTGTATTACGTTTTTGAATCACTACCATACCAGCAAATCAATCAATATTTTGTTCACACAATTTCAAAATACTGTTACTTTACGTTGCTTTCCGTTGCTTTCCAGAACTGACAGATTATTTCAAGTCACATGCTCCAATAGGAACACACCGGAATCTGATTTTACCATTAATGCTAACTGAATATCATTCCTATGTATCTTCTAAGGTCCCCTTTCTAGCTCTCACTGCCACTGCCACGCCTATGGTGCAGAAGGACATCTGTAGGTCACTGCGTCTCAAAAACCCTGATGTCACCTGTACCAGCTTCGATAGGTCAGTAATACCATTAACAGACCGATTACCAGTACGATTCCCCCCCCCCCCCCCCCCCCCCAAAAAAAAAAAAAAAAAAATTCTGAAAATTTGAATGTGCTTGTGTATTTTGTGTGTGTATCATCGAACATACCAGTCATGACAAAATCATCCATATTCAACTAATGGTCCATAAAAATGCATTTAAATGCCGTTTATTGATCGATCATTCATGACAAACTCTTGTATATTCATCAAAAATATTTGTAAAATGTACTCATGGATAATTCTTTTCAAATGTTGACAAAGACAGTCTAACAAAAAGAAAGTACTTAACGATCAAAAATAGCATTTTTATTTTGAAAATAGGATTTTGGGGGGCAAAGAATAGGATTTTTGTTCAGTTGGGGTTGGCAGCTCTGTATTAAGATTTCACTAGATATGATAGGAGATCATTAATATGAGTGTTAAGAATGATGAAGTTGGTATATACATAAAGGTGTATATGTTTGTGTGTTTGTATGTATTGTGTGTCTATGTATGTGTATTTTTAATGCAGCTGTAGCCATCCAAACCAATTACATACAGGCATCCTGCTACACAAATGCACTTTTGCCAATTACCCACATTGAGTAGGAATAGTCATTGCCATTGGTTATATGCGTGACGATAAAGAATCTTGTATTTCATTTAAAATACATTTTGTCAAAGAAGGTTATCATAATTTGTTTTTTAAAGGCAAAGTTGTATTTTGCAAGATACAACATTTTGTTATCGATATCATTTCTGTTAATGAGTATGTGTGGATCTTTGTTTAAAGCTGTTTTTTTTGGTTAACACGTACAAAAAAAATGGCTGCAGTTGTGAATGGTCTTGTAGTGACTTGACCTTAGAAGAACTTTGCATTTGTAGATATTATTGTGTGGCTTGAAGTCTAGGCTTTTATTCCATTGTCACTCATTTCTTTAGTGACACACCTGCTACATTACTAGAGTGCCACACATACTTTCTCTGGCAAGCACATTCCACACCTTATGTGTTGGGATGTGCAACCACCTAATGTACTGGTATAGCTAATGCTAATTTCACACCGACGCCGAATTGATGGCACATTAAATCGGCGAGCAAAGTGGCGGCAAAGCGTAACAAAGCTTAATTAAAGCGTAAAGACCGTAATAGAGCGTGAGAAAGCTTTGAGCAATTTGGGACATTCGGCAAGAGCGCCAAAAAATTTTAAACTGTTTAAAAATTTGAGGCGATCTGTCACGAATTGCGTAAAGCGGGGAGAGCGTATTAAAGCTTATCAAAGTTTTGCTCAAAGCGTAGGAAAGCTTAAAGGGATCGTTTAACATTGTTAAATCTGAGATACACGGCCCTACGTGTTATCAGTGTCTGTGATATGGTGTAATATTGAAGCCCTAAAAAAATTGCGCTTCAAAATGATCAAGAAGTGCCTCAAAAAAGTAAAAATCTTTGAGTGACCGGTTTTACCATACTCGTTTTCCCCAATAGACTGTAGTGTTATGAAAACCGTCAGGCGAACGGTTTTCAAAATTTGTAATTCCAATCATAAATATCTTGATAATCAGACAGGCGATCGGCTGGTAAAAGTCATGGGGTTCCTGACTGACCTAAAGGTTTATAATTATCATTGCATCATGAGCTAAATCCAGAATTGTGTTTCAGAATCTGAGACAAAGTTACCGGATCCCTTTAACAGAGTTTAAATTTTTGGCGCTCTTGCCGAATGTCCCGAATTGCTCAACGCTCTATTACGGTCTTTACGCTTTAATTAAGCTTTGTTACGCTTTGCCGCCGCTTTGCTCGCCGATTTAATGCGCCATCAATTCGGCGTCGGTGTGAACTTAGCATAACATATCTCAGGAGATCGTGAGATTTTTTGAAAAAATGACGCCGAATTGATCGCCGATTTAAAGCGCGACATTCGGCGTCGATGTGAACTAGGCATTATACAGGCATATTACACTTACTTGCCACACCTATTTTCATCACTTCTCCTGAGCTGTTCATATAGAGCACACATCTTCTAGAGAGAGTCTTGAGTCTACAGCAAAGCTAATTCAGCTGCATCTTAATTCATGTCCTACTTCTTCGCTTGTTTCTCTACTCGGTTCTGAGGCCTTATTACTTTATAGAGATTATAAGTTTCTTCTTCCTTACTTAATCCGCAAAGAAGCGACATTACTTTGTACATAGTCTTACATACTCTTTCTACGGGTGCTGTGCAATATTTGAACTACTACTTGTGATATAATATATGTCCCAAGTGTCTGTACTCAACAGGTGTATCTACGAGACAAGGTAGAAAAGAAATCATTTTCTATTTCTTTTATTTAGGTGATCATTTCCCTAAAGGCTTAATCAATGAAATGAATATGTTTTTTCTTCTTTTTTTCAGACCGAATCTCTACCTTCAAGTCCAGCTGAAGACGAATGATGTAGAAAATGATCTTGCCAACATCCTTATCGAGACCCAGAAGTGAGATTAAAATCTTTTCAAAAACTTTTGAACCAGTATGATGGGGGTGGTGGGGGGGGGGGGGGCCTGGGTGTCCGGACACTTATCAAACATAAAGCCTTGTTTGCCTTAGGATTAATCAAAAACTGTTCATCAAATAGCACTAACTATCATGAATAATTGTCCTTTATTATATTGTTCAACATAAGTCTTAGAAGCAGAGCTGCTAACCAGTACGATTTTATTGTGTTTTGTACAATTTTTAGAAGTAAATACAACAGTATGATTTTTCCTCAATAAAAAATGATAAAATAAAAAAAATCAGTTGTGTGCAAGGTAATTCCAAACAGCAGATATCATGCTGGTTGATTTATTTCATTGATAATATCTTCCAAAATGAAAGCCGAAACAATCTGATATGTTTCTTGTTTCAAGATGTTTTGAGAATGATTAGATAAGCCAATATTTCACTGTTATCTTTATCTTTCAGGTTTAACTATGAGTTTGATGGTTCAACGATCATCTACTGCCCCACTAAGGAGGCCATTTTGTTTTGAGAATTATTAGATAAGCCGATATTTCACTGTTATCAATCTTTCAGGTTTAACTATGAGTTTGATGGTTCAACGATCATCTACTGCCCCACTAAGAATTTCATTTCGTTATGAGATGTTTTGAGAATGATTAGATATTAAAGCCAATATGTCAATATTATCTTTTTTCAGGTTCAACTATGACCAAAGCTTAATTTTGAAACTCATGATTTGAAGTACCAATGACCATTTTTGTCGCTTCATTATCTTTTGCATGTATTTGTTCCTTATTTCATCTACTTCATTCTATAAACGTGATGTATTTATTTCTTGTAATTATGTATTTTCTTGAATATTACTGTCACGCCAGTGGAAACCAAATTTCTATGTAACATGTTTGCAAAGACCAAATACAATATATTGTATACAATATATTGTATATTGTACAATATACAATATATTGTATATTGTACAATATATTGTATTGTATTGTATCTTGATGGTCCAACGATCATCTACTGCCCCACTAAGAATTTCATTTCGTTATGAGATGTTTTGAGAATGATTAGATAAGCCAATATTTCAATATTTTCTTTCTTTCAGGTTTAACTATGAGTTTGATGGTCCAACTATCATCTACTGCCCAACTAAGAAGGCCACAGAGAGTGTAGGAAACACACTCAAAAGTAAGTCCAATATCCATTGTTTATATAGAACGATTTCATCCAATCTTGACCTTTGATATATTACAGTCAAACCCGCTTTAGCCACCGCCTGTACAGAAAGACCACATTTTGGGTTTCCTTTGGATATGGTTTCTCATTGAAACCTGTACACTTAGGAACCTGTACATAAAGAACACCTGCCTATAAAGACCACTCTTCTATGTTTGTTGGCTAAATTACTTTAAATTTATTCTATAATAATAATAGGAAGAAAAGAATTTGATCACACATACAACATGTTACATTTCAAGTGCGCATCTTTATTTGCACATGTATGACACACAAAATATTTACAATTACAACTACAATAAGATAACCATACACTGTCCTATCCACATAATGTTGCAATGCCACACAAATGTAAATGTAACTAATCCTGGCTCCCATCACCCAGACTGTTTTCAAATTCAAATTAATGGTTTTATTTCGAAAAAATAGAGTACAATGATGCACATGCTGCAGCTAACAGAGCTGCCAACTAGTACGGATTTCCCGTAATTGGTACGGAAATTAACGACCATTACGGAATGTTGTCTCAAATTACTTTTTTTTTTTTTTTTTTTTTTTTTTTTAATGAATTAAATATGATTTATCGTAGCGAGTGCTGTGAATAGGAGCCATTTTTCATGATAAACTGTGTTGTGATGACCTGAAATTCAATACTTAACATCTTTGTGTGAGTAAAATCACCAAAAATTTCAGATAATCATGCGTCCGCGCAGTGTTGGCGTGTCGTTTTTTTAGATTCATAGCGCCGCATAAGAAATTACTGATTTATACCCCAAATTACTGATTTTGAGCCTTGTGATTACTGATTTTCTGTTCTGGAGGTTGGCAGCTCTGAGCTAAAAAGCTGAAATGTATATGTTTACAAGTATTGAGGATACATATAAATAGAAAAGACTATCCATTCACAAAACATATCTACATAATCGTACAATGAAACCATGACAGATGAAATACTGTTCTGGTTAAAAACACAACTGTTCATATACATTGTGTATACAAATAAAAAAGATTGGGTATGTAAAGAAAAACTTAAAACAATCAGCGATTATTAAGAAGATCAATAAAATATGGTATTGCACTTTGTTTAAAACGAGAAGTTTTGCATTCATATTGACTACACTTGTTTGCTCATACTGCTGGTTAAGGTATAGTATATCTTGGTGGGTGTTGGAGCTATCATTGTCGAGGACTCTCAGTTCAGTACAGTTCCCCATATTTCGGCTCTGAATGGCTGTTGATGAAGGCTGTGGCAGTAGGGTTCTGGTAGAGGAGACGAGTGGAGCAGACTGTGGTCTGCCGAGAGGCGCTTGTTCGGACTGTCTATCAAACTCGTCTTGCTGCTGCTGCTGCTGCTGAGTCAGTACAATTCAATTCAGTATTTATTTAATTCCATAATAAAAACAGTAACATCAACATATAGTAAATATAAAAGAAATACTACTTATACATAATTATTATTAAATTATAAAATATTGACAGTAAAAAAAAAATTAAAAATAAGATTTTGATTGCTGTATAAAAACCCTAGTGGGTTTGTCTGGACAGCCACCATAAACAGTAAAACTAGTAAAAGAATCATAAAAAACGATATATGAATAAACAATAACAAAAAAACAAAGTAGAAAATAAGCAAAGCCGAGAAAATAGACAGCACAACCCTAAACGAAATTGCACTGTGGAGTCATATGAGTATTATACAATGAAAGATCACTGGAAATAAGATATATTTTAAGCTTTCTTTTAAATAAATTCAAACTGCATGGGAGGCGCCTTGTGAAGCTCAAACTGGTACTTCTGCAACAGGCTGTTGAATTCACTCTGGAACCTAGAACCTTATGCACATGAGGGGAGGGAATGTCTAGCTGACCTGCTTCATGAAGTCAGCAAATGTGTCGTTCTGGCGTTGCAGGGGTGACTTCTCGGTCTTGGAGAGCTTGTTCAGCGGCTGTCTTTGTAATTCAGCAATGTTGCTCCTGGTAGCCTCACTGTCACCAGTAGCCCAGGACCTGAACCCCATGGAAGTGTAATTTCAATAATTCCAAAAATAAATGACATTTGGTTCTCTTGACTTATTACGTATTAACAAACGATTGTAATCTTTCACTTTCATAACAAAAACATTCACTTTATCCCCTGTTTTGATTTCTATAAGATTCATAATATCACACTCATGTTCAAAATCATTGACATAGCTTAATCTATCTATGCTTTCTTTAATTTTGTATATTTAAAATCAAATAGAAACAAATCAAATCAAACAGATGTCTTTATATACTTGTCTGTCAGGAGCCAGAAAGACATTAACTTGTATCATTTCACACAGATTTAATGCCCTTCTGGCCTCAAATAGACGATATGAGGCGGTGTCACACAGGCCAAAAATCCGGATTTTAGTTATCCAGATTTTAGTTATCCTCTTAAATGCTGTCTATCATCGATTATCCCTTCAAAAATCCACCAACGAAGCAAGAAAATTCTCCCTTGAAAGGATTTTTTTAAGGGATTTTTCTGTGTGACACCACCTATTATGATTAAACTTTTTCATTTTCTAACAGATCTCGGAGTGAAAGCAGATATATACCATGCAGGAATGAACCCAGAGAGGAGGAAAGAGAATCATCACAAATTTGTTCGGGACGAACTTCAGGTAATCAAAGTAACATTGATTATTAAAGCTTGTTCACACATATGTCACCATAAACGGCTCCAATTTACCCCAGTGTTCATATTTCTGTATCTTACAAAACACTGAGAAGTGATTATGTGGAGGACCTTTGTTGAACTTTTGTCGTCCCCTTGCCCCTTGCCATGCATGGATTCGTAATATTATTATTATCCTTTGCACATTGTTCTGTTGTGCACATTTTTTTATATGAATCCCAGTTGTGGAGTCTTTAAAAAAACATTCACATTTGTGCACTAGTAGATGGTCTGGAAAAATGATGTATTAATGAGACTGGACTTATAATAATTTCTTTTGCTACATATTTTGTTAGTACATCGTGGCAACAGTTGCATTTGGAATGGGAATTGATTTGTGCACTATTAGATGGTCTGGAAAAATGATGTATTAATGAGACTTGATTTGTAATTTTCTTTCATTTCCTTTGCCTCATATCTTGTTTACAGTGCATCGTGGCAACAGTCGCGTTTGGAATGGGAATTGATAAGCCTGACGTCAGAAATGTTATACATTATGGAGGTAAGCAGTGGCTAGCATTTAGTTATAATGATTAATAGTAATAATGATGATGATGATGATGAAGATGATGATGATGATGATGATGATAATGATTATGATGATAACGATAATAGTAAAGTTTATAATGATAACAATAATAGTGATAGTGATGATAATGATGATAATGGTGATGATGAAGATAATGATAATAATGATGAAGACGATAAGGAGGATAATGATGATGATGATGATTATGATGATAATGCTAATGATGATGATGCTTATAATAATGATGATGCTGATGAAGATGATAATGCTAATGATGATGAAGATGAAGATGATGCTTATAATAATGATGATGATGCTGATAATGATGAAGATGATGATGCTGATGAAGATGATGCTTATAATAACATGCTGTTATCGCTTCTCTCTTAATAGCTCCAAAGGATATTGAATCTTACTACCAGGAAATCGGTCGAGCGGGTCGTGATGGAATGCCAAGTAACTGCTTTGCCTTCTACAGTCGAGCAGACTTTGTATTAAATTGGTAAGTTTGTCCAATTATTCCTTTTTTTTCCATATACAATAACTGATACATTATATAAATGATATAATTGTAAATACAAGTAAGGAAGATTGCCCATTTTAGCTGTATTGACAAAAGAAATCAGTTGTTCTATAGGGTCTGTAATATTATGTGAAACTAAATGCCTTAGAAAATAATTAACTGTAACATAGCTAATGATAACCACCTCATTCATCAACAGATGCATTTTTGTGCAATTTTAACATATATTTTATTATTATTCACAATTACTCAGTGTAATTAATTTTAATCTTTTTAAATACTTTTGAATTACTAGTACACTGGTGATAATCCCAAACTGTAGTTTCTTCTCGTTTTGTAATTGTATATAGATTATTTATATACTTGATGAATTTGTAATACTTTTTTTGTATTTGCGTCTCATTTTGTAATTGTATATCTATCATTTGCATACTTTATGAATATTCAATTATGAATTAATAACTTTTTTCAATACTTTTTTTATGTACTTGTATATATATTGAAGATAATTCAAAATTGTGGATTCTTTCAATCAATTTGAATTTGAATTTGAAGTAAATTAGAGACATGCACAGTGCCTAGCAGTCATACATCGTTGAAACTAATCTACACATACCATTATCTGAACTCCTCTCCCTCTTCCCTCCCCTCTTCCCTCCCCTCTTCCCTCCCCTCTTCCCTCCCCTCTTCCCTCCCCTCTTCCCTCCCCTCTTCCCTCCCCCTCCCCTCCCCCTCCCCTCCCCATTCAAGGTCTTTTTCTTGTTACTGTGTCTTGTTGAATTTTAGATTTTAGAAATTTGGGTGGTTGATATATCTGTATCCCCACATGTTTTCTTTGCTGTCATGTTGTCTTTAACCATTTCAGGCATTTTGTAAGAGAAATCAAGAGTGAAGAGTTCCAAGAACACAAAGCCAAAATGATCAAGAAAATAGAGGACTATGTTCAAACTTCGCAATGCCGCAGAAAGTAAGTCATCAAATATGCACTTTAACGTTTCAGTCAAACGTATATCTTCAAGGAAGAAAGTCCATTATATTTGTTTAATGCAGATTGCATACATTATTTGTTGTTTAAAGCCCCACTGTACTACTTGTAGCTACTTGTTCCCTCTATGTAGAAAACTTCCCCAATCGATGCCTGTTGTTCCCCCATGATCCTCTTTTTCTTATGTTAATTGAGAGCTGAGTTGATGAGATAGCCACCTGTCAGCGACCTCACTGGATGGTCTAATCCCTTCTGGTAAAACTGTTACAGATGGCCTTTCATAGGTAGGACAAGCCATAATATTTGTCCTACATAGCAACAATTAATATATTCAACTCGCATTGTGACTATTGAAATACAATTATAGGTAATGGGTGAATGGAATAATTTGTAACGACGCACTTTACAAAGATTCATGCATACATGTTATTACATTACGAAAATAGTCTATTACAAAGCCGAGGTTTACCTATTATGGGAATATGTGGGTTGACACTAATATAATAATTTATTTTCTTTTTTTAGATTGATCTTGTCACATTTCCAGCACAATGCAAAGAGCCTATTGACTGGGAGTAGAGACTGCTGTGATAACTGCAAAAGGATGTAAGTCTTTAAAGCAGAAAAAGTGTTGTAATCGAGTGGTTTAAGCACTTGACTTGCAATTCAAAGGTCGTGGTTCGATCCCGACACGACACTAATGTCCGTGGGCAAGGCATTAATCTTCATTTGCCACACTCGACCCAGGTGAAGTTAATGGGTACCTCGCAGGAAATAATTCCTTGAAATGCTGGAGCGCTGTGATGGCAGCTAGGCTAAAGCCGGGGTAATAATTAATGCGCCTCGGAATAGAAATTCTAGATAGACGGCGCTATAAAAATGCCTATTATTATCATTATTAAAGCTATAATACCTTTAGGATCAATTTTCCCTTTTATCAAAATTATCAAACCTCTTGTAAATAGATTTAGTACTTCATGTAATACCGGTATGTAGAATAAATGTTTAAAAAAGAAGTTTGTTAAATTTCACATTCATGCACATCTACAAAAATGTTGAGTGTCACATACCAATTTTTTCAGCCAATACGATACTCACTAACAGATCATAAATCTTTTTCACTCCCATCCCCAACATCATTTTTGATGGAAGTTTTATATAGGATTACCATTCCCTCAAACTTAGCTTATGGTGTACCCTTTTTTCATGATTATTTTATGTTAATATTACAATGTAAGTGTTTTACGTTGATGATGTATATTTAATTTGATTTTATTTATTGGTTTCTGCATATATAGGTACATGATTTGTTTATTATCATGATTATGTAGTAATGAGTTTGTAACTTTGGAAACAGACCATGAAGAGAAATAAATTAAATCAAAAATCAAATCAACTGCCTATTTTATATAATCTTGTTGTTTGAACCAATCTTTTATGTGAATAGACTTGAAGGTGGGGAAGATAGTGTTGAGAATAGCCAGTCACGAGAGCTAGATCTCACCAAAGAGCTGCATCATCTACTATCCGCTATCGACATCACTGGAGGGCGCTTTGGTCTTTCTATTCCTATCTTTTTTCTCAGGGGTTCGGTAAGGATATGCTTCATGGAGTGAGTTATATATACTTCATAAATTGAGTTTTCATGTCTAGGTGTCTCTTATCTACACCTATCACCCGTTTCTCAAAGCCTTTTTTCAATGACAAATCTGATAACCAATCAGAAGCAAGGATTTTACTAGTTTAACAAAAATTGTCATTTGCCACTGATGACGAGTTTTGTGAAATGGGGCCCTGGTCTTTCTTAGCCATTAATCCTAAAAGAGCTGGGTTTTTTAGGTGCTCACATATCACAGCATGCATTCAGGGGGTGGATTCCCCCCCCCCCCCCCCAACACACCCAGCCCTTTTAGGGTGCAATGCAAAGACGAGAATAGGGTTTTCCCATGAGAGCTAGAGCGTTGATATTGCATACAAACTGAGAGTTGTTACCTTAGCCATCTTTTTCCCAATTCAAATATTAATCACCAAATCTCCCTATGGCTTTGAAGCATTAATTGTGATTGAAAGAAAAACATTTTTAATTGAATTTAAGTCTGTGTTTGTGTTGGATTTTCGTTTAAATAGAATAATAGTAGAAATAGTGCTATGGCAGTATTGACATGTTCTTTACTTGTTGTGTTTTCTCATTTCTTTCTCATCTCATTTTCTGTACACAGTTCAATCAGAGGCTACCTCAGCACCTCACAAAGCACAAGAAGTTTGGAATTGGCAAGTAAGTATATTTTCACATTTAGTTTATACTTTTACTTACAGGCCATAAATGTATGTCTCTCAAATTTATGTGTTTAAAAAAAAATCGTATTTCTAAAAGTGATAATAATAATTTAGAAGAACAAGAAGGAGAAGGAGGAGAATGAAGAGAAGGAGGAAGAAACAAAATGTGTACGGTGCCAAATTTGCTCAAGATCAAATGCTTCAGGCACACTAGTGCAAAAGATGATAATCTTATAAAAGCAATATACACAAGAGAACAACATGAGTAGGATAGAACTTAAGAGTTTGACTTATTTCACTTTCGTTTTTTTTCTTCTTTTCTGTCTTTCTAAATTCACAATTGCAGCTGTGTTTTACAAATACAGAAACCCATGATTTTGTTTTCTGTGCACAATTAATTTTGAATTTATGCAAACAGTTTCAACCTGTATATTCTCTTCAATTCTGTAACTTTGTTTTAATCTATCAAATTTAGGTACAGACCTGAAAAGTGGTGGAAGGCATTTGGTAAGAGATTATTTTTGTCTTTTTTTCTTTCTATTAGTTTTAACTGTGCATTTATCCTGATTTATAAAGCTGAAATAGTCCCAAAGAGATTTATACAGAGGTGTGAGTTTACAGAGAATCATTATAGAATTATTTCAGCAGTTAACATTAAAATATTCCTTCATGATACATTTTGTCCCACTTAAAAATATTGAAAGCGATGAATGGCATAATGCAGAAATTTATCTCACTTCCATTGCAGCTTTTATACTATATAAATATAAAAAATATTTCCCTTTAACTGATGATGTGATACATTTGTATTAAAGTCAGAATATTCTGGATTTGAAATATAAAATCAAAACATCACTTAAAGGTGACACTAAACCTCTATGGGTTATCCCTATACCCTGTAAACTTTTTTTAACAAAAATAAAACCCAGAGCAAAATCTCACTGGAGCAAGTGTCAGACCGCCTTTGCTGCTGTTGCTGTTATTGTTGTTGTTGCAGTTGTTGTTGATCAGAGGCTCTCTTCCATGATAACATATACAAAATTAAACAAACCAAGACCAGCCGTTGCATGTACATAATTACCAGTTTACAAATGTTCAGTTTTTTATATAAAAAGGTTGTTTATTATACTTTGTTTCTTTCTTCTTCTTTTCTTCTCACAGGATATCAGATGTTGAACATGCGTCTTCTGGAAGAGCGAGCGATCCCAGGCAACAAGTTCTGTCAGACCGTGGATCTATC
The DNA here is from genome assembly GCA_035222895.1 of Strongylocentrotus droebachiensis. Classification (NCBI taxonomy): domain Eukaryota; kingdom Metazoa; phylum Echinodermata; class Echinoidea; order Camarodonta; family Strongylocentrotidae; genus Strongylocentrotus; species Strongylocentrotus droebachiensis. The sequence goes on along the minus strand of JAVYIG010003130.1, from coordinate 10,356 downwards.
AAGAGAAGGGGATATAATGTATAGGAGCATGGAGAGCGGAACAAATGCTTCGTTCATGCTCGAACCAAACCAGGTGAGAAATGATGGTGGTGGTGGTAGTAGTGGAAGCGGTGATGTTGATGGTGGTGGTGGTGGTGGTGGTGGTGGTGATGATGTTGGTGATGATAAAGGTGATAGTGGTAGTGGTACAGGTGGTGGTGGAAGTGTTAATGATGATGGATTTGATATTGATGGTGGTGATGGTGGTGATGTTGATGGTGGTGGTGGTGATGTTGCTGATAATGGTGGGGATAGTGGCAGTCCTAATAGTGGCGGAGGTGGTGCTGGCGGTGGTGATGATGATGATGGTGGTAAAAGTGATAGTGGCAGTGGTACTAGTGGTACAGTTTGGGTGGGGGTCATGATGGTGGTGGTGGTGATGATGATGTTGGTGGTGGTAAAGGTGATAGTGGGAGTGGTAGTGGTAATAGTAGTAGAGGTGGTGGTGGTAGTGGTTGTGGTGATGGTGGTGATGATGATTGTTGAGACTGCAGATGGTAATAGTGATGGTGGTGGTGGAGCTGATGCTGATGTTAATGATGAGGCCTAAAATAAAAACTTGTTGTATTGCCCTTTGGGTGCCAAAACATGGGTCGGTCGGTCTGATTTTTTTTTTTTTTTTTAACTTTTTTTTTGGTCGCCCTCTTTGGGCCGAATTTTTTTCAGATTTGAATGTTTTTTTGTGTGTTTTTTTTATGAGATTTCTCAGTTTTTAATGCTTTAATACATGTGTTTCAACGTCATCATTCCATTGATATCTTTTTCACCTCATAATTGGTTTGCACAAGTGAGAATTTTGGGATAATTTGATTTTAGATTTATGCATGCTTTTTATATCCCATTTAAACAAACAAAATACATATTTTTTTATTCATTAATACAAAAATATAAAAAAAACAGTAAAAAAAAAATATATATTTTTAAATTCCGACCGTATATTTTCAGATTTTTGGGTCAGTCCCAAAGGGCAATACAACAATTTTTTATTTTAGGCCTGACGATGGTTGTGTAGTTATGCAAGGGTATAAATAGTTACAGAAATTAGAAAATGCAACAAGTAATGATAAATTAATTTACTTTTTTAAATTTTTTCTATTAAAAAAAAATGCCTTGTAGTTTAACCAAGTTACGTTTATCTTTCTCCCATTATCCTCCAGGAGCTACGGGCAGCCATAAAGGAGAAAGAAAAGATCAAAACCACTATCTTACCCAAAAAGACCCCAGCTGAGTTCAGCCGACAGATCCTTCCGAGGGTACAGACAGGGTCCTGGAACCAATATATGCAGGCTAGCGGGGGAGGTGCCACTGAGGATATTGTCGCTACACAGAAACCAGTCGACCCCAAAGAGCAAGAATTCCAGGTGAGGAGGGCAGATGAGATTAAAGATAAAGTTAAGTTCTGGTCATGTGATTGCATTGTGAAAGAAAAGGTGTGGAATGGATCAGAAAGAGTTGATCATGTAGCATGTAAGTATTAGTGTGTACTGCAAGGTTCTGGAGTCATCAAAATCATAATAAATTTGGCCCAGTCTTGGTAAAATAACAAGCACTGTACACAGAAAGATGTATATGGGACTACACAAATGGTGTCGGGCCTACTTACCTTGATGTCCTTATCTTTCTATGCTCATTACTCAGCCAGTATACATTTTCTACCAAAATTGTTTGGCAAATGACATTCAGTGTAAGTTTTGTTTGATTCTGTGAGAATTCCATTTTCTTTTTTGACCAGAACTCAAGTTTATCTTTAACTTATTCCCTTCTATCTAATGAGTCCTGATGAAATTAGATGATGATAGAAATTATGACGATAATGATGTTGATGATAACAAAGAGAAAGAGTAGAAAAAGAAGGAGAAGGAGGAGAAGACAATGAAGAAAAAGGAGGAAGAATGAGGAGGGAAAATAAGGAAGAGAGGACTAGTTATTACTAGCATTTTTTGTTGTTGTAATTGATGGATTTAAAATAGTAGATATTTTCTCATTTTAAGCCTGAGTTTCTTTTAAAGGCATCGTTTAACAATGTTTCCAATTATACAAATATGAGATGCATGGCCCTAGATATGGTGTAATATTGAAGCCCTAAAAAACATTGCTTCAAAATGATCATGAAGTGCCACAAAAAGGTAAAAATCTTTGAGTGACCGGTTATACCATACTCATTTCCCCTAGTAGACTGCAGTGTTATAAAAAAAACGTTCGGGAAAACGGTTTTTGAAATTTCTATTTCCAATCATAAATATCTTGATAATCAGAAAGACAGGCTTGTAAAAGTCATGGAATTCCTGACTGACCTTAAGGTTTATAATTCCAGGATTTTAGAATCTGAGGCAAAAATATCCAATCCCTTTAAGCCTGTGTATCTTTTAGCAGTATGTAGAATGCCCACACAAAATAATATTTCATGTAAGCATGTGATTTGCTTTTCTTTGCAATATATGCCTAGATACAGGTAAAAAGTACTCTTTCATCTGGCAGTGATGTTTCACTTACTTTTTTGTTTCATTATTTAGATTAATCAATTGTCACGTCGATGGTATTGAATTATAAAACTTCATTTTTGTGTAAATCTATTTTGTCTTATTCTGGTTTTATCCTTGCTCTTTCATCTGGCAGTGATGTTTCACTTACTCTTTTGTTTCATTGTTTAGATTAATCAATTGTCACGTCGATGGTATTGAATTATAAAACTTCATTTTTGTGTAAATCTATTTTGTCTTATTCCGGTTTTATCCTCAGGGTAAGCTGTACTCCAAGCTGATGAATCTGAGGAACAATATAGCATCTGAGATGGGTGCCGCCCCATACATGGTCGCCAACAATAAGAATCTCCTAGACTTAGCGGTCATAAGGTGAGAAACAACATTAAATTGAATTGAATTGAATTTGAATTTATTAACAACAACACATCACAATAATGACGGTACATATGAACAATCATACAATGTAAAAATTACTACTGATACATGTATACATAACATAAGAGTAATGTCGATTGAACAGTAATGGTTTTAAAACAATATTTAGACATACATCTGCATACTATTAAATGTAAAAAACATATATACATAAATATGTGTATTACATGGCTCTGGTTTTGAAAATGTATGCTTGTGTGATTTTTTTTATAGGTGAGCTGACTAAATGAAATGATTTGAAAAGGCAGTTAAATTCTGTTGGGTCAAATATGGAATAAAATTCCAATATTAACAGTTTAATTGTTTTGTAATTACTAGAAAACTATGTAAATGAAAAAAACCTAAAACTTGTATATATACATTGGAGTATATAAATCAAAATGTTATAAAAAAGCAACGTTGATCTAGCAATTTTCACTGAGAATAGTATGACTTTAAATGGGCATTTTCATCCAGTATATTATGATTTTGAAAGAAAGTATGTTGGAAGGTTCAGTTGCTTTAATAAAAGTTTTGATTTGTTATTTAATGTACCTGTACTGGTTTCACAGCTGTAAGATTTAAAGATGTTCATGCGTCGATATATAGTCGTTCGTGAAGTAGGCAACTTGGCGATCACTACATATCACTGAGCTCCTGTGCATACGTATATTAGAGTACCTTTATATAGAGAGTAGCGACATAGGGGGACCGGAATTTGATGGTCACGTGACTCCTGGCGCCATTTTGTTTCCCGCGACCGTGATATCAAACGAGCTCAAGCTGACAGTCAGTGATTTAAAGATCACGACAAAAAATGACGGGTTGTTGCGCCTTCGGGTGCAGCAATAAATCGGAGAAGGGGTACAAGATGTATAGGTTCCCCGCAGATCCACAAAGACGAAAAATATGGGAGAACAAAGTGAGCAGAGTGGGGTGGAAACCAACTTCTTCATCTTGTTTGTGCGAGGTAAGAAGTGCCATATCGGTCCCATGTATTAATATCGGTGTATAGGTTATGTATGTAAACTTGAACTTGCAGAATAGGCATGCCTTTCTTCTGTCTGAATTGGTCTACAGAATTCAACCAGAACTGAACAGAATGTTTATTAAACCTTAAAGAACAACCGACTTTTAGTCTTAGAATGTATAAACACATGAATGGTGAATAATAGCAAGAATTCAGATGTTATTGTTAAAAAGCTTGAGAGTGGATTCGAATTTCTGGGTTCTTGCACTGCCACTGCCACTGTTGACTGTACTGACTACTGGCCACTGCCACTGAAACGTGTCTGCTGCACTCTTTTAAAACAGACACAAAATCACTCTAACCAAGATTTAATTAAAGAAATTGCTAGGTAACCTGATTCAGGGTCTCTTGAACTCTTACTAAGAGTACAAATTTGAAGTTTCAGAGTTGAAAGTGAAATTTAAAAAAAATATCCTCTCACTCCAGTCTTATGAGCTAACTTAACTTGATTGTTAACGTTAGACTGGCAGTAGAGTTGAAAGTGAAATTTAAAAAGAAATGAATATCCTTTCACTCCAGTCTTATGATCTAACTTAATTGTTAACGCTAGGCTGGCAGTAGAGGGGCACGGCCGATTTGGGAGACTGAACAAGAGGACAATAGAAACAAGTCAACGCCAACAATAAGGCCCTTTTTCTCAGCCAAATTTTTTCCTCTCTAAAATCAGAAGCCCATTTGTTTGATGTGGGGATCATGACAAAAAATGTTATGAAAACAAAAGTAGACAATCAGGTGTAATTTTTCATGAAGAATCTGCCTATCACATTTTCATTTTGACCCAGTTTTTTTACCAAAAAAAAGGTCAAAAAAAGTAATTTAGGCAAAAAAATGAGTTTCAGAATTTTTTAAACAACAAAGGTGTTTCGGTCTTCATGGTTCCGTTTGTAATTCACATTTGAAAATGGTGGCTTTTTAGCGTATCCGCATGTGCTGTTGGTGATGCAACAGAATCAAAACTATTTGATGTGGAATAGTGAGATGTCTGATAAAATCTAGGCATTGGTGCTAATGTCTGGGTCTCAACAAAGAGATTCAGTCATACAAAGTATGCCCTCCGAAGGAGGACTAGAGCGTTGAAAGGAGGACGAGAGAAAACTGCTCTCCTGAATTCCGACACTAGCTCTTGTTCATATATGATCAAATCTCTTTCTTGAGACCCAACATAGCACCACTGGAGATTTCATCAGAGATTCTGTATTTGTCAGTGTCACTAAGTGTAGAGTTAAAGTAGACTAGGGGATTTTGTATTAGAGTAATCAGCATGTGTATGTCGATGAAAAGTTATTAAATTTCAGACAATGAGAAGTTCAACTTTAATATTCTCCCAACTGACCTAGTGATGTGAAGGGGGGGGGGGGGGGTGACAAGATGCAGTGACATTTGTTGAAATCTATAGCACTACCTACATTTAGGACCAGGGAGTAATTAGAATTAACAAAATTGTATCTTCTTTTCTGCAGATTCACTTCGATGAATCACAATTTGAAAATGGGAGAGCAGATGGGAAGAAAAAACTGAAGTGGCAGGCGGTACCAACCATATTCTGCCATCGCAGTGTGCTGAAGCCCAGGCGACCTCTGAAACGCCTTCCCTGTACACCAAACGCTGTTAGTGCTACCAAGAAATCGTGCGTTTCCTTTGACCATACCTACTGTATTAACCCAGCAGACAAAACAACATCAACTTCAAGTTCAGGTACGTACTGAATCAATGAATCATTTTTATCAAACTACTGTCGTTATTTTAACTTCCTTTGTCCAAACTACAGAAGGGCAATTCCATGGTTACTCACGTTACATTAAGAGAGATATTGAGTAACCTCTTAATCTCCTGTTCTCTGACTATAGGTGTTTAAAGGTAAATGAGTTTAATTCACAACACTGCACATACATGTATATATTAGAGTAGTAAATGCAGCTTCAAAACTTCAGAAGTTGGTTACTCACATTCACTATTTTGGACCAACCAGTGGAATTGCCCAGAAGACAAAATGTGTGCCTTCATTCTGTAGGATTGCATGTATGCAGTTTATCTGTAAGTACAGGGGAGCATTTCATGAAGAGTCTTGTCAGTGATTTTCACTGACAAAGTTGCTCTCAGCCAATCAGATGCATGGATTTCAGTAGCTTATAACAGTTGTGACTGAAAATCACTGACAAGACCCTTCATGAAACACACCCCAGGGCTGTATAAAAACATGTGAAAAATTATTTGTCTTACATCATGGGGGGGGGGGGGGGGGAGACTGCTTTTGTTATACTAAAAAACAGCTGCATATTGTTTTTCTTATTCATTTAGAATGTTCATTGAAATCAAATAGATAAATGCCCCTCCCCCCCCCCCCCAACACACACATACACACAAATAAAAAAGATCAATAATTTTCCATTATTTGAGATGCTCTCCCTTAAATCTGTTTGACTACAACTAGGGCCTCTTTTTCATTTGTTGAAAAATACAAGTTTCCATGATTAGAAAAAATTAGCATTTATTCTATTTGGAAACTGGTATGTGAAATTTCTATTAATTTCATGAAATTATGCTCATTCTTTCTTGGAGGATTTTGAGGTATAAAATGCCTCTTTTAAGATGTTCATGCTAGCAATGTGATTTAGAAAAGGGATTAACTTGCATAAGTTTGTCTCAAAATGAAGGGTACAAATTACATTTTGTTCTCTTATTATGTTATTGTAATTTTTTCTCTCCTCTGTTATTTGTTATTCCAGTTGAAGACACTGCCACAGAAGACGAGAACTACCCCACCACATCAAGTGTACCACCAAGTAAACCAAGAATGAAAATGCAAGGGCGAATCAAGGCCTTGAAGACTGAACTTCGGAAAACAAAGAAACAGTATAGAGCTATTCAGAAAGCTAAACTGAAACAGGAATCGCGGACAGCACGAATCTTTGGGAAAGATCAGCTAAACGCTATGTCACGACGGGCTATGAATGGGGTACAGTGGTCACCAGCCACAGTTAAGAAGGCCCTACAGCTGAGGTTCTCATGCGGATCTGCAGGATACAAAGTCCTATTAAAACTGCAATACCCACTACCATCGGAACGCACACTTCAGAGGAGGTTACAGTACATTTCTTTTCAGCCAGGTGTATTGACGCAGGTCTTTGAACTGCTGAAGCTGAAAGTTGATGGTCTGACTAAGGAAGAACGACTTTGCTGTCTTACACTAGACGAAATGTCTCTGACACAAAAAGTCGAGTATGATGTCACTAGTGGTCACCTTGTAGGCGATGTGACATTGCCAAGACACTGTGGCAGTGCTGACCATGCGCTTGTGTTCATGCTCGGTGGAATTACCTCTCGCTGGAAGCAAACGATTGGCTATCACTTTACAAGTGGCTCAACAGATGGAACCGTCTTCAAGGACATCATTCTGGACATCATCAGTCGTGCAGCAGACACCGGCCTGCATGTCCAAGCAGTAACAAGTGATATGGGTAGCGCCAATCGGGCTATGTGGAAGTCGTTTGGGATAATATGCGGTAAACATTGCCAGACGGTCTACAGAATCCCTCACCCGCAGGAAACAGAAGGTTGGCTGTATTTTCTCGCTGATGTTCCTCATTTGTTCAAAAACATCAAGTCAGCTCTAATAAGTGGGCAGAATTTTGTTCTTTCCAAAGACACCGTAGAGCGCCATCAGCTTCGCTCATCCATCGTCAGTGATTACCCCCTTCATGACCTTGCATGCTTCCAAGAGCACCACGAGTTGAAGCTGGCACCAAAGCTTACCAAGGCCAAACTTGCACCTTCTCACTTCGAGAAAATGAAAGTGTCCAGCGCTACACATGTGATCAGCCATGATGTGAGCAGTGCCCTCATCTACCTTGCAAACAAAGAAAGCAGGGGTGCAGAACATCGTACTGCAGCTTGGTTTATCGAAATGGTGAACCATTGGTTCGAGATCATGACAAGCCGTCATCCTGTTTTGGCCCTTAGCAAGATGAAGCCAGATAAATACAAGGAAACTCTGTCATTTCTTCAAGATGTCAAAGCTGTGTTCAAGGGGATGAAGATAGGTAAAGGTGACTGGAAGCCATGCCAAACCGGGGTCATCTTGACTACTACATCAGTTCTTAGCTTAGCTGAGGAGCTTCTTGATGCTGGTCACAAATACCTTCTTACAGGTAGACTAACACAAGACTGTTTGGAAAATCTGTTTTCTGTCGTTCGCCTGAGGAAGCCGGTCCCATCCCCACTAGAATTCAAGTTTGCCCTGAAACTCATCAGCACTGCCCAGTTTCTCACGCTGCCACGTTCAGGGAGTTACAGCCAAGATGATGGCGAATTCCTCGCTGATTTCCTGCAACAGAACGTGCAGGTCCCAGAGGAAGTCGAAGTCTCGGGCATCATCCTGTCAGACAACCCCGATGTCAGTTGTCTTCCTCCAGCAGAGCGCGCTAGCCTCTACAACCTTGCAGGCTACTGTGCCACCAGTGTTAAGAAGAACGAGACAACTTGCGAAACTTGCATGAGTGAGGTGACAGCTGAAGACACAGAAGACACACATCCTGATGCACAGCTCACCATGCTGAAAGAGTTCAAAACTGGATGCCTTTTTCGTGTGTCAGACAAGACATTCAAGATGATATTGACTGTCGAAGCGATGTTCCGCGAGGCTGAAGACAAGCTCATGGATGAAAAAAATGTGAAGAGTGTGCTTCTAGAACGAGCGCAAGAGCTAACTGAAGATGTGAAGTTTGCAGACTGCCATAACATCAAAAGGAAACTTCTTGCGAAGTTTATCACATCGCGGCTACATTTCTTCTGCAAGAAGCAAACCGGCAATCGTAAGAAAGAATCATCAAAGAAGTTTAATGAACTGGGTAGCAAAAGCATGACAATGAGGAAGCTAGCCGCAAAAGTGAAGTGAAATGAATCAAGCATGCAATAAGTAATTTCCATTCTAGTTTCGAACACTTGAAGGGGTGAATATACATGTATGAGGGCAATTAGGCAATGAATATTAACTTTTATTTGAGCTAAGTACACCATGTAGGTATACATGTACAGTGTATCCTAATACTGGATTCAGGACAAACAAATGTATATTTCTACAAACTCCTTTTTTTTTAAGTATGCAAAAATATTGTGATACAAGTCATTGATATCACTCTGATTATCTGTTCCCAAGAACAGTCTGAGAGTTTTGATACAAAGAGGATGTAAATCTGTACCTTTAATTTTTTACATTATAATTGCTGTAAGAGAAATCCTGATATAGTATTAAAAGGAGTGTTGAAAAATGACATTCTGATGTGAAAAGAATGTTCTTTTAATAGTGCTATCCTAAATATTTTGCAATTCTGATCACATTTTGTTAACTTTTAGAGCAAAAAAAAAGCACTTTCAAGCGTTGTAAGGGAATTATTCTCACAAAGACTTATGGTTGTTTTTTTTTCTTCCCTGTATCTCAACAATTATTCTTGTATTTAACATTTTAAAGGTATTCATAGAATATACAGTAAAGGTGTTTGCAGTGGACACATTCCCTTTAAATACTTGATGATAGATATATCATATTTGTAATATTTATTTGCCAGTTCTTTGCCATGAAAGAAATTCAGTAGACCATCTTTTTCATTTAGAAAGCACAACTTATTTTGGGAACAATATGCTACAACCTCCTTATAAAGAGCACTGTTAAAAGAAACTCTAATTATGAAAAGGTAATTTTGCTGGTCCTGCTTATTTGTATTCTATTCTTTTTTAGCCCTGATATAACAAGGTTTCGATATAAAGAGGTACAGTTAACTTTGCATTAGTCAAATCTGTTGGGATCACAAGAAATAGTTTGACTTACATGTATGCAAAATTTGACATAGGAAATGTAAATAACACATGTTTTGTATAGTTTGGTCAAAAAATTTGATTCGACTTAGGGAAGTTTGACTTATGTGACTTCGAGTTATGCAAGGTTAACTGTAATTTCTTGGTCCCAAGGAGTTTGTTATAATGAGGACCCACTGTACTGTACTTCGGCATAAACTGAAGTTCTTAGTTTCCAATTTCAAACTTGGCCAAATAGACTTGTTTCTGTTTGTTCATTTTGTGAAATAACCATTCCAATGATGGAAGATTTCCTTGAGCAAGTAGAGATTGAACCATTTTTTGCGCTGTTGCTTGCAAATTGCAGTAGGCCCATGTGTTTTGTTGCATAATTCATGATTATGTACATTTGCTTGTTTAAGCAAAGTTGAATTGTACATTTCAGATAAATAATGATACCCATCACATTCCAGTTTGTTATGTTTGGTAAAAAATTTAGTAATTGATGATCCTGACAGTCCCATTGTGTAATGTCTGAATTTCCAAATTTTTAAGTTGTTTTGTCAGGTAAAGTTGTGACACTGGGCAAGGATAATATGA